>JABSTT010002187.1:0-50123 GCA_013339685.2 Hyalomma asiaticum | reverse complement strand
ATCTCCTATTTAATTTTATCACGAGGCCTCCTACCCTTTCGTTGATGCTATAGAATTCTTCGATGTTACCTGCTATGTCTTTGTGTATAAGGAACCCCACGCCGTAATCGCGCTTCTCTGGTAGTCCTCTGTAGCAGAGAACGTGTCCTTCATTAAGCGATAAGTACCCTTCTCCTGGTTTCCTAACCTCGCTAAGGCCAATGATATCCCAATTAATACCCCTTAATTCTTCTAGTAGTTCAGCTAATCTGGCTTCGCTTAAAAGGGTTCGCGTGTTAAGAGTGGCTACGTTTAATTTCCAATGACGGCCTGTCCGAGTCCAGAGGCTCTTTGAGTCTTTTGTTCCCATACCTGTGTGGTCGCATCCGTGGCTAGAAGCTCCGTTGTTGTCGTCGTCGTAGGTCCAGGGTTCGGTTGGTCCGGTAACTTGGGAGGTGTTGGCCATGGTGTTGCACCAGGGGTGCCAGTTCCTGTTCTGGTGCTCAGGTGAGTTACGTAGATGAAGCACGGTGATGGTGGGCGCCCATATGCATCTTTTGTCCAAATGCTCCGCCGGGGGGAGGAGACTTTCAGAGGTGTTGCAGTGAGTGGGTTAATCAGGACAGGGTATGACTATTAAAGAGAAGTAGTCGCGACAAAGAAGATACCTCAGGAGCGTAGAGAGACCATAAAGGATCAAAAGGTAAAAGGCAGAAGTGCTAAAAAAAAGAAAAAGGGGAAAAAAATTCTTATACGCTTAAGGATTCGAACTCGGGACCCCTTGGTCTACTACAAAAGCATGGCCGAGTCGTCTGGGTTGTCGGGTCGCCGAGGTGTTTAAGAACAGATTCCTGCTGTGCCCTCTCGTTAATTGTGACGCGATTAATTTGCAACTAATTTGCAACTATTAATTTGCAATATTGCAACTACGGAGCTCTAACTCCGGCAGAATAAAGGGTTGTAGGTTTGCTACTTGAAACCGGGACAGCAATTAGAAAATCGGAAAGGGAGAGGAGTTATAGCTGTTTTGTTCTCCGCTCCCATAGAGTGACGCGGCGTGCCGCCGCAAACGGCCGAGGGGGGTGCCGGACGGCGCGTGAGCCGGAATCCTGGGGTCGAATTTTTGTGTATTTTTTTATATACGGATGCCCCCTTACTCAATGCCCTTTGACGGGCCTTTAAGGAATTTTGAATAATAATAATAATAATAATAATAATAATAATAATAATAATAATAGGTTTTTCTTTCAAGAGCAAACAAGCGCATCAATCGAAGCAAGTATTGAAGCAAGCGATAAAGAACTTGCCAGTTATATTGAACGGTGGTCGCGTGTCGAAACCTGCGGCAGAAGTGCGCGCTTCGGGCTCGTGCGAGTCCATTAGCGGTCCAATGCCCGTACCGACCTCCTGGGTATAGTATAGTATTCATGCCCTTGCAGGCGGCGTAGAGATCTTATTTTGACAAATCAATACACAGTCGTGCGTGAACAAAATGCAAACTCTGCGCGAAACATGCAGAACCAGAGGCTCCTACAGCGTGCAGTTGTCCCGTAGCACTGGCGCCGCTGCGGCGGTGCGGAAAACTAGGCTCGTCACACCGGTTTCAGGCGACGTGGCAGGCCGCACCGCGTGCGTTTTTATCCAGCGGCCGTGCCCAGCTTTGCTTCGAGGGCTTCGCTTCTTCGCCTCTTCGGGACCGGCGAGAGGAGGAGGAGACAGAGATTCGGGCGCCTCTTTCCAAGCGCCATAGGAGCCGGCGATACCTCGGCGCCGAGTGCTGCTACAACGCTATGACTCCGGGGGGGGGGTGGTCAAGCTGGCGCCTGGTCGGTGGCATAGCAGGCATCGATGTAGTACGTTTGCTGTGCACCTTTTTGTTGTAAAGTGGGCGGTGTGCCGCCGCGCAACGCTCGAACGCGTGGCGTAAATTATACATGTCTCGTGCGAGCATGTGTGTGTGTTTGAGGGAAGGGTGCAGCTGCACCTATAAGCGACAGCACTCCATCTTCCCTTCGCCTACACCGCATATCTCATTCCCAAACATCGTTAAGAGCAGATAAGCATAAAATAAACACACGGGGGACCCCGGCAAATCACTGCTCCGCACCTGCTGCAGTTTTGACGTTGAGTGAAATAGGACTTGCTGCATTGATACCGGAATACCAAAATTTTTAGTGTGCGTTACTGCGCGTGAAGCAGCCAAATAAATTAAAATCGCTCATGACCACTCCGATATATTGCACCAGCCTGCGGGATGACGCCCCGCAGAGCCTTGCTAAATTCGCTCGCCAATCAAATCCAGTCTCTTAAAAACGGTTTCCCGCAGTCGTTAGTGGCCTTCGCAAACGTGAGAGTGACAGCGACAGTATGTCCCACCTGGTAGATTACCCGCAAAGTGAGGGTCACAAGTAATTGCCGCGGTTGAAAAGTTAGCTACATTCTGGAGCCGTTAATTATGCTAGAATTTCTGAATACCTTGTACACAAAATTAAAAAAACACGCCTGTGCAGATGCACACAGTCACATACCTTTGCAAATAGCAACGGCAGGCCGCAGTCGGCATCGTCTGTGCCAGGTGTACTATTGTTCTGACGGGACATTCCCGCTGAAAACGACGCCGCTAGATTGCGGCACCTTCGTGCGTACAGAACGTTTACGTTCGGTCTCGCCAATACCTTTCGGAGAAGTCTTCATCGTCCGTTCAATACCGTTCCCGCTCGCAACGTCTTTGAGATTTCAACCACGCGAAATAAGACGCCAATCCCCCGATAAGCCGTATTTTTCGTCTTATGTGCGAGCTAGATTATAGGCGCTCTGTGGCCGCGCGCTGTGCGTTTCCATCCAGCGACCGTGTACAGCGCTACGCTAGCTCGGCGGTGCTGTGCTGCTGCGAGGCACCAGACACCAAGGGGGCTATCGGAGATGGCATTTTAGCGAGAGCGTTCGGAATCGCCGCACGCGATTGGCCAGCGCCGCTCCGCTGTCGTCATCCGCGGGGCGTGCCCACGGTACACCTACCTATAACCACATTAGAGAAGAGAAACTGTACCGTTGACACTGCAACGAAAAATAAAAGTAGCGGTGGCGTCCTAAACTAAGATACACGATCAAGAGATGGAACTGCATGTACTATCATCATTATTGTTTAGATGCAACATGTTTCTTTTGTTTTTGACGCCTACGCCTTCTGGCCTTATTGAGAGCCCCTAGCAGGAAAATTTCAAACTAAAATATGGGGCTAGGTTAGTAGTTCCACTCTACGCGCAACTTGATGGAACGCGCCGCGGCTGGTTTTTCTCGCCACCTGTAGCGACTTGTGGAACGTCGAACCTTCCGGGGCCCCGAGATTTCGGTGTCGTCAAAATGACGTCAATTCCCTGTCAATCATTTTCAAACCGAGCGTGTCGTCTGCTACGCGGAGAACGATTCCCGAGGCCGCTCGCTCAGCGAACGATTTACGAACACTTTGCGAACAGCGGCCGCGGCAGCGGCTCCGCTTGGATTGAAACGGCGGCTGCGGCTGCGCAATGTTGCGTCACAGAGGGAAATGGCGGTCCACTTGGGCGCTGAGTCCTCGCATTGTCTTCGCTGAAATAGGACGCGGAGCTGCTGGAGGTTCGCGATGTACTTGAGGATTTGACAGGAAGTGAATTCCGGCCTCAATTTCGTCTGTCGAAGCGAACAGTACGTTGGCTGTGCGCCGAACTTGATCCCGAGAGAGAGAACAACTTTATTTTAGGAAAAAAAAAAAATCCTCGCCGCCACCTCCTCTGCTCGTCTGATAGCCTGGAGTTGTTTCTCCAGGCTTGAGTCGCGGTGAACGGTGTCCCACGCTCCAGGCGAGGGAATGGTAAAAGAGATCGGAAATCGGGTGCCAAAGAGCCCGTGTAATTTCGACGGAGAGAAAAGAGCTGCGCATGTTGATGTTCTTTAATTGCTCCTGGAAGTTTCCAGCGTGAAGAGTTTGTCGGGCTTTCACAGTTGGGGCGCAACTCCAAAAATGCGAGAAGGAGCTCCCTCTGCCTCTGAGCACCCGCGGGCCGAGATGCACGTTTTTGTGCGAGGACATGGCAGCAGCAGACGAAGACACGAAATTTAGATATGACGCCACTTACGCGCACGCTTCTTGTTTTTCGCGCCCGCGACACCGCTTAGCGAACCTGCAGAGAACGATATTGATGCGTAAGAGCGTGTTTACGTCTGAGAAGAAGAAAGCACCGTTTTTAAAAGGAGCAGATTTCTTAATTTCTCAGGAGAAACATTTTGGCTTTCAGAAGCAGACGACAAACGGAGTACGTCATCATCCGAGGAGCGCGCCGCTTCCCCATTGGCCGCGCCGGCCGCGCTCCTCCCATTCTCAAAGCATTGCTCAAAGCTATCGCGGACCACCCACTTTTTGACGTCAGTGTTCGGAAAGCGTTCTCGAGCGAACACCCGATCTCCGATAGCCCCCCAGCAGTGATCTTCCGTCCTGCGCCGAAGAATTCCCTTTCCTAGGCATGAAAATGCCCGAATTCGGGCACTTTTCCCCCCATGCATCGCTAAAAATGCCCGCATATTTCCCTGCATAAATCCACGTGCACATATGACTGTTTGACGTGTTCCGGGCCCTTGCTATTGTTCTCTTTTTACGCCTGCGCTCCTACGCAACTCAAAGCATTGCCTCCGGGATCGGCTTTTATTACTACGAGGGACCTACCTTGGGGCTGACATCAAGGTGTATACGATACGGAAGAAATGCCGTGCATACTCCTTTGTGTACACACGGCCGCTGTATCAAATGAGGTTTATTATTATTATTATTATTGTTTTGGCTATTGAGAGACAAGCGTATCGCCGGAGTCTGGCTGCGAGCTCCAACAATAGATGCCGTCACCGTCACGTGACTCAACGTTATGACGTCATTGTCGTTTTTTTCCCCTAAGTTGGTTCACATTTTCCCCGTGTTACCACGGGGCGCCTAGTTGGTCACGTGCTTGGCGAAATCCCTCCCTAGTGACAATTTCGACTTGTGCGGGTGAACGTTTGCAATGCGCCGAAGGGCCGAATTTCGGAAATGTCGGAAATGTTCGGAAATGTCGCTGAAAGCCGTTCACCGTGAAGGAAAAACATACTGCAGCAGGTCAGGAACGTTCACAAACTGGTCGTGGAAGTCGACAAGTTGATGCAATGCGACGATTGTTGCGAAGTGCTTGGCCGGCGTAATTTGAGGTGCGAAGTGTTCACGAATGAGGGCGTGCGTCAACGGCGGACCGTCGCGGCGAGTCCCACAGCAAACATTCTTCTCAAGCACGGAAACGCAAGCAAGCCAGATGGTGATCGTGTGACGGAAAGGTGCCCCAAGTGGGCCCTTCTTTATAGTGTGTTTGTGCAACGACCAAAATATTTTCATGGAACTTGTAGTATTAGCTAACATGCAAAGAAAGTTGGTTAATTCATTCCCCGTCTCCTCCTTCAGTACTGGCTTTCCGCTTTAGCTCGCGGTATTCTTACGCGATCAGAGAAAGCCTGCACTTAATGTTGATATTGTCAGTTTTCAGTCATGCAAAATTGCTTTATTGTAGTAGACACAGGTATGCAACTTCTTTTTAGAACTTTATTTGATGTCCTTGCATGCAATTGTCAAATCTTTTGTTTGTTTGTTTGTTTGTTGCGCCAGGCATAGCATTCAACTCGGTCGGACCAGCTGCCATTTGCATACACTATTTCAAAAGTCTAATAGATTCAGTTAAATTTCACATACTCTTATCCAGGGCGTAAGTTTGACAGTAGAAATGGACCACTTGCAAAAGTCGGAGCGCCACCTAGCGCGAAAAACAGGAAGCGCCGCCCGGTTGGAAAACAAACCGTGCTCCAGCCTTGCTTCCGTACGGCGGCACCACGCATGACGAGGTTTTGTCACGTTTTGTGGACGTGTCAATGTCTTTTTTCCCTTAATGGAATGAGATTACCTTTCCCTAAATGTCACTAGAACACTAGAAGTCCTGATTCCCTCGGTGTTTTTCGCAAACGCGTCGTATACGACTGTCTTCTCGAGGTGCCGGAACGCGAGCTACAATACACAACGCTATCCTCACACCAGCATTTAGTTCGTTTGCAGGGTGCACCGCGCGTAAGTTTCGGAACGTTGAACTTAACAGAAATACAGCAGTCGTATATTTGTGGCTATATAAGCGCTTGGCCTCCTTCAAGTCAGGCATCAGCTGGTGACATTCGCGAAAGCGGCGACACTGGTCATCACGAATGTGTGATAACATAACTTGCAAATTTACACGGAGCCACGTGCAAGCTTAACAGGTAATTCGTTGTGCCGTTAACACTGATGCCCGACGGGCGACGTGCATTTTGATGGCGCGAAACGCTACACTGTAAATGAAAACATACCCAGCTGGGAGGTCCTGCAAGTATACCTCCCCACAAACTCCCATGACCACAACATTTACCCCCACCCATCGCGGTCGAGGAGGGTATATGAGGCACACGCCGTCATCAACCGCCCTGGGGGCTATAACGGCGCACTTCCCTGACGATACCCCCATGGATGTTGATGAAAAACCCCCATCTCATGCCGCAAAACCTCCCCTGCATCGCGAAACGGGTTTTGGCAGTCGGAGGAGGGACGTCGCCGCCCGACCGACGGGAGGGCCTCGGAAGCCAGAAATAACATGGCGGCCGGACAAGCGACCACGTCGGACGGAAGCGAGACCTTTGCGAAGCTGGCAAAGGCTATTGCCACGTTACGAAAAGGGAAATCGTTTCGCCTATCCTGTGAATTAGAGATGTGCACGGGCTCCGGGTAGCCCGAAAACCCGAGCGCGACCCGGCCCGCGGGCCGGGCTCGGGCAGCTCGACGTCTTTTCACCTCGTGCCCGGGCTCGGGCTTCCTTGTTGAATTATCGGGCCGGGCTCGGGCCTGATGAAAAGCCCGAATCAAGCCAAAAATATAGATGGTGTGCCGGAATTCTCCTTGTTCATATGTGTGCTTTCTTTGGAGAGAAGTACACTTTTTGGGAAAGAAAAATATTTGTTTTGTCATAGTTTTCATAGTTGGGGTGTGTGTGGGTTAATTAGCTGAAATTCACGGCTTTTAACACTATAAGGGCTGAGGGAACAGCACAGATATGTACTAGAAGTAAAAGAACTGGCAAACATTTCGTAAATTTTTTGTTCTTTATCGTATACATATTGAAAATAAAAGATAAATGAGGGGAGGAGGGCACTTATCTCGAGTCATGTACAATGTATTAATAATTTTTGGGGTGTCACGTACCGTGACCACGATATGAACATGAAGCACCTGCCTCATGTTCATATCGTGGACATGTGGCACGTACTTTGTTTTTTATTCACTCATGTTCTGCGTAGCTGCCTGCAATAAAACGTAACTTGATAGTTCTGTTGAAACTTTAAGATAACACAGCTGCCAACAAATTCGTTTCACGCCTAGAACATACTTTGCAACACTGGTGAGCGACGAAGAAGTGATTCTGTTTAAATCAAACCTGAGCTCAGCATCATCTTCAACTACTTGTGCGTTGCGTGTACGGTGTCTACAATGGCGACGGGCAGCGCTGAAGACTTGAGAGCCGCCGTGGAAGGGGGTCGCCGTAAGCTGCTGCGAAAGTCTGATGCCAAAAGTGCCGTATGGGACAAGTTCGATCTCGTGGTGGACAGCGCAACACTCGCGCCTGTTGGATACGTGCGATGCCTGGCTTGCAAGGCCTTCCTTGTCTACGATTCATCAAAGAGTGGCACTTCACATCTGCCGAGGCACCCATGTAAAGCAGTGGATCCGGAAAAGGCAAGCATAACGAAGTTTTTAAAACGCACAAGCGCGCTTGTTCCACCAAATGTAAAACAAAGTTTGTCACACTGCATAGCACGGTTTTGCGCTCAGGATTTACGACCTTACGACATCGTCAGTGGCAACGGTTTTGCTAAGCTGGCTGAAGAACTGATGAACATTGGAGCTCGTCATGGACCTTTAGACGCAGCAAACATACTCCCTCATCGTACAACAGTTGCGAGAAGGGTTGAAGAACTCGCCCCAAATGTCAGGTGCCAGCTCATGCCTGAAATTCTGTCAGCCATAAACGAGAGCCGATGCGCTATCACGACAGACATGTGGACTGACGATTACAGAAAAATTTCTTACACGAAAGCTACCGCACATTACATCGATGACAAATGGAAGCTGCACTCGCACGTGCTCTTCACATGCGACTTCCCAAACGAGAAGAAAAGTGGCGAGAACGTCCGGAAAGAGCTGTTACGTCGGTTTGCCAAACTTGGTGTCTGTAGCGACGCTTTAGCCAAGGCTTATTTGTTACAGACCAGGGCGCGAACATTATTTGTGCTTTGCAGCCCTATGACAGATCGAACTGTTGCGCCCATTTGCTAAACACGGTCCTCCGCAACACTTTTGCTGAAGAATTCATTGCAGAAGAGGCCACTTCGATCCATGAGAACTTGCAGAGCGTCAAATGTCTGGTGAAATTTCTCAAACAAAGTGGATTAGCCAGTCAGCTCAGCAGCGGAGTAATACAGGAGGTTCCAACAAGATGGAACTCGAAACTTGGGATGCTCAGATCTGTGTTCCGCCAGCTTGAAAATATAGAAGCTCTGCTGGAAACAAGGAATCCTGCCGCCACAGAACACATTGACAGGAATACGATAAGGGATTTGATCACTTTCCTGGAGCCATTTGAAGAAGCTACACAAGCACTAGAAGCCGACTGGTGTCCAACGTTGCAGCTTGCAATACTGCACGTGGCGAAAATTGCAAGAAGCCTTGATAGGCCACACGAACATTCAGCAAGAACAACGGAAATGTCAAAGATTCAATTACGCGCGCGGAATTTTTTGTGCACCAAAGTAAAATTGGCCATGCATCATAAAGTCGCCACATTTCTCTGGCCGCAGTTCAGGCACCTGCGCATGCTTTCTCCAGAAGAGCGTGAGGAGGTGCACGCACACGCAAAGCAGTTGATGGACGCATTTCAAATTCCAACACCATGCAGCGCGTCTACAGAGCGTCCTGCGAAAATTCAGCGCATGGAACCATTCAGCGAGTGGTGCGACATTGACGACGGCTCGCATAACCGGGATGAAGTTAGCGAGTACTTGCGTACTGAATCACTAAGCGCGTGCTCCGAATCGGAACTTCTTGAGTTTTGGAAAGGAAAAGAACTATCCGAAACTTGCCAAACTTGCAAGAAAGATCTTGGCGATTCCAGCTACAAGCGCCAGCAGCGAGCGCAACTTCAGTGCTGCAGGATACGTAATGCAGGAACGACGCACTCGATTGAAGCCGGAGTCGATGGACAACCTTTTGTTTCTGCATGATAATTTGTGAATGGTTTTGCACTCAGTCTCGACTTTTATCAACAATTGAAAAAAAAAGAAGCTACATGGATGGACGGCACGCTTTTTTTTAATAAATGCATTTTCATTTTTCTGTTGCCATGTGCTTTATTGCGTCGTTCATCGAGTCGGGCCGGGTCGGGCCGGGCCTTGGGTATGAGACGCCGGGCCGGGCCTGGGCGGCCCGTCCTCTATACATCATCGGGCCGGGCTGGCCCGCCTCCGGCAAGCATCGGGCCCGGGCCGGGCCGGGCAGCGAAATTGCGGTCCGTGCACATCTCTACTGTGAATATTACAAGCGCCGACGAGCGTCAACGAAGGTTATGATCTACAGTGTCAAGCGTCGAGGGAAGTCAAATTGTGTGCCGGTGTTGTGCAGTGAACGAATACAACCACGGATAATGGGCGCAGCGGCCGCGTTGGTGAGTGAGCTCTGTATGCTATTTCAACTACTTGTCTCAATTTGATACAGAAGGAGGGAAGTTCGGTACCATTCGATAGGTCGCCATTCGTGATTCCTGGTATAAACTAGTCTCGAAAGGAGTAGTTATAGTACTGAATATATCGCTGAAAAGGCCTGCCGGATTCCGGAAAATCCATTGTTTGGAGCACATGTTCGGAGAGCGAAATAAATGCGACTAACTTGCGTAATTTTGGAGATAAACCTTTACTAATTGGCATATTTAGCGACTGCCTAAGTATCATATCATCAGTGGAAAACATAATTGTATCTATTTCACTTACAGAGTTATAACGAGTTTACTGTTAAGAAGCTATTTTGTTGTATTTACTATATACGTAAGTTAAATTTTCGTGCGCTAAGAAGCGCTAGGTAAATATCTGTCACCAGGTGCAATTTATTTTCAGCTATCTTGTAAACTGACCAAAGAAAAAACATAAAAATTGAAATCAGCAATATACCTTTTTATAAAATTAGCCAATTGCGCTAAGGATTCCTTTTTGGTATCGACTTGAAGAGCACATCGATGCGCTCATCTTGGTGAAAAAAGAAATGCTTTAATGGTATCACAAAATCAGAGATATCGACTTAGAAATTTTATGAAAGAATTTCTGTCGCCGCTTTCTCTTCGTTCACGAAACGGTGGTCTCTTTTGCTTATTTTTTCTTTTTTGTTCTATGCTTCTGCACAGCGGGCAAGCAAGACACGACCGGACGGGTTCTGCGAAGAAAAAAGGGGAACTTTCCACAACCGAGTCGGCAAGCGCCTTTTGTGTGGACGCCGTTTCTGCACTGTTCCGATCTGCGGGCCTTGGCGCCAGCTTCGGCAGCTTTTGCAGTACCCTCTAGGGATGGTAAAATCGATGAACAATTAATGGATTAAATGTACACCGTTAATCGATTAATCGTCATCGATTTCCCCCTTTCAATTAATCGAATTAATCGATTAAACCTCTTCGATTAATCGATCCCCCCCTCCCAACCTTAACACCGCCCCTCGGCCGGAGCGCATGATTGCGAGGCGCGCGACGCCGAGACGCAGATGCCGAGCGCATATTTCTACGCATGTAGGAGGAGCCCAGAGCCGCAGGCGGCCATACCCCATAGAGATAGAAATGAACTCGACCCGATCTCCGTCGCCTACACCGTTTCATTTAAACCCCAGATTTTACTTGCTTCTTGTGTGTCACATTGTAATTTGCGCTGCTTATTTCTTGACTGGTTCAGCTCTTACTGCCGTTGTATTGTACTCCGTAGCGAATTAAAGATTATTTGTCACCAATGAAAGAAAGGGAGATAATGTATTGGAAGGTAGGGAGGGTAGCCTGATCTAGTACGCCCTGGCCTTCTACTCTACTTTGGGGACAACGCAACAGTAGAAAAAGAGTGATGAATGGAATAAGAATAAGTGATCCGTATATACATAATAAGTCATGACTGCTTGCACAAAGGGGACATGGACCCTATAAATCATATTTCATTACGCTTGATACCAACTAGCCCAACTGTCCGCCTTAACGCCTATACACCCTTTGATAACAGTAATGCTAGCTTCCCCGCAATGCAGTTAGCCCAACTTATGGGAGCTATTCACTTCTGCAAAACAGCGTGCTATGACGCGGAAAATGTCTTCAGCTCAGCTCTCTTGACATAAACACTTCTAATAGTCAAACCCCAGCACGTGTAACGGACCTCGCCTCCACTCGAAACGTGACAGGGGCTGCCGTTAGTTGGGCGAATATGCTGTGCAGGGAAACACACTCGAGGATTATGAAAAAGGTCTAATAGTCGCTTAATGGAAAGAAGCCACTTTAGCTGCATTTAAGTTTAATAAATAGTCGCTTTTCATAATCCGCAACTTCGCGCATTGGCATACCGGACACCTAGCATCCAGTCCATTTCTGTTGAAAAAATGACCTTGTAGCATTTGGTAATTCTGTATGGTCGCCTATTCCAGGTGAAATGCAGCTTTCATTTATTGCTTGTACTCCCATGTCAGCCAGCCTAGAGGCCGCCGTCTGTTGCTGTGGCACGAACGGAGGACAGTCGCGAAATACTGTTTTGTAATCTCTCATACATTAGACAGCGCTCACAGTTAGAACTGTACGCGCGATTGGAAAGGTGCGCGTAGCGCCGAGTTAAGTCGGCGACGAGGTGGAACCTGTGCAGTATATACTGGCACAGCTGCCGTTTATTCCAGCCGGGAGGAAAAACTCGTGTCACTCTATTTCATCAGATGCCTGCACTGGTGGCCTGTTTGAGACGAGTATGTTGCTGTGCTATCTCGCATGAGTGACCTCAAGGAAGAGATCACGTAAGTTCGTGGTTATAGTATTATCAGGGTCCCTCAAGAAAGAAGTATTGAGGGACTCTGGTATTATCGAGGGATTCCACAGTATATCTAACGGACAAACCGAGAAATGTTGCCGTCCCTACAAGAGCGAGCGTCTTTAACTTGCCTTTCCTCCTCGTCTCTTTTTTTAACCTTTCTCGGGATTTCCTCACCCTCGGCCACACTGCATGTTTCCGGTGCGACTTTCCAAACAGTGTGGTCGCCGAAAGCGCCTCCAATTTCGGTTGGCTCTAGTAGGCAGACTTCGAGGAAATACGACCTGCTGCCGAATCGTCCGTGGATCATGGCCACCCACGGAATCTTAGACCCTTGACAACATGCAAAGACGACGGGCTCCCTTTGTTCAGTGGGCGAAAGTGCGAATTTTCAAGGAGCCGCTAATGCGCACATGTGACCTCTAGCGCGTCGGATAAATACTTGTGTCGATATCAAACACAAGCAACGTCTATCAAACCACAAGGCATCATTTTTCAAGCACCTATAAAAAATGTCGGTTAATCGATTAATCGATTAAAATACCACAGCGAAAGCAATTAATCGATGAAAGGCTAAATCGCTGAACGATTAACGATTAATCGATTAAATAATTTCATCGACCATCCCTAGACCCTCTCCAGTTTTCAACGCTCCAGGGATGCACGGGCGAAGGTGGCTTTCATGTACAGTACCTGGCCCCCGAGCCGACGGTATACGAGCGGGAACAAGCAAGTGCGCCGCATATGTTTCCTTTTTCGAAAGACGCCTTTCGAAAGACGCTTAATTCTTAGCAGCTCTCCGCTTCGTGCGGGTTCGTATGCTCGGTGGCACTTGTGTGTGCGCTTCGAACTCCCCCTTCCTTCCTATTCTTTCATATCCCCTTCAGTGTACCGGTTGAGGTGTCCTCCCCCCCCCCCCCCTTTCATATTTCCGTGTTTACAAAAATCTCTTTACTGCTCGCTCTCGTGAGACCCCGACCACTGTCAGGTGAACGCGGCGGCAGAGGGCTATTTTTACGGAATGCATCCTTGGCAATCTGTGGAACCCTGCCCTTAGACGTACTGTCTTTGTAAGCGAGAGATGATATCTGTGCATGACGGTCTTGATTATTTCAGTTGCCCGTCTCTCCTCCTTTTATTCTCGCTTTTGTTTTTGTGTTGTTTTTTTTCAATATCAATATCATTATGTTAGGACAGCTGGCTGTAATGTTTCCTCCTTCCCACGTTTTCGTATTGAAATAAGAAAAAAAAAAGCTGAAAGAATGCTTCAGCTGGGAGGAGGCAAGTGAGAGGACGATACCGGACACTCAAGACACTTCAGATGATAACGATGCGTTAAACATTGTACCGAAATGAGAAGATTTGTCAAAGCTTATTTTCACTTGTGCAATCATCACTAATTTTAACAAAATTCTCATGCGCGCTTTCGTGCCGCAAAAAGCCCAGGTTTTCTCGCGATGCAGAGCTTTATACAATTCGCTTTTCTTTGTTTTAAAGGCTCCATATGGCATCGTCATCAGCGTGGCTAAAACTCGTCCTTTGCAGTAATCACAAAATGTTTAATTAATGTTCTAATTAAATATTACTTTGTTACCCAATTAATAAGTGCTTTCCTGAGCCTTCGTCACGTTTGCCTCAGCGAACAGTTTCTTTATGAGGAGGTTTTCCTTTTTTTTAAAGAAATTTTGCAAGTTTTCACTGAAACACCCTGTATATCCTTACATTGTACTTGTGTTGTGGGGCGATTAAGGCGATCAGCGGGGTTATTTTTCTGAGAATCATTTTCTTCAGCTCGCTGAAGGAATTAAGCGCCAATACATTAGCGACGTGGATGGTGCTGGTGTTTTTTCTTGCATGTGCTCGTCAAACTTCTGTATCATTGAAGCAGTCCGTATATGACTGCTTGTTTTTTAGCATATATGCCTTTGTTTTTTTTTGGACAAAGTTTTCGAACCCAGTCTTAATGACTGTGCCCCGGAGCTCTTTCCACTGTGTTCGCAAAAAATTTACCGCCCGATCGACATATAAAAAAGACGATCAGAGTCAACAGAAAGGTCATTGTTTTATGAAAATACTGTTACACACGAATGCAAGTGAAGTTGCCAGTAAGCATATATAAATGTTAGCATAATTTTATTTTGTGGTTTCTCTACATACGAATAAGCAGTCATACAATGCAACGGCAACTTACATTGTGCTATTAGCTGCGAGTCGAGTTACCCTTGCCCTGTGTTCATCGTATCTCTGTGATTATATGAGACATCTTCAGAAAATATGTGCGAAGATCTTGTATACACAGAACACCAGATATTTGCGTAGTTCTTGCGGAATCGCTTCTTTCACGGTAGCGCGCACTGTAATATGGTAGGAGTGAAATCGAATAGTATCACCGGACTAACTTTTATCACCTGAAAAGCCACGCGTTCAAGCCTAATCGAAAATGGAGTTTACTTATACTGGGAGTTCGCGCCCACTATAATTGCTAAAACGCGATAATGCTAATTTCTGCATATCGATAAAAATCTGACTAATTTCACTCAGGAAACACAAACTGAATGGTGTAAGAGCGCAGTTGCAGCTACAATTGGATGTGCCCAGTGTGACGTATACCAGTTTTCCTCCCATTGCCGGCAAGCGAGGAGAGGCAAGTGTCATCAAGCGCCAATACTTATTGTTTCCTTGCTGCGCCTGCTCACGCTTGTCAGAATAGCCGCTTTACAACGACACTTGTTCACTGTGCGCGGCATAGTAAGGGCAGCAACTATGTCGCACAGAGGACCACAAAAAGTACCGACAACAGCGCTTTTTGACCATTCAATTTCGGTGCCCTGAGAGAAATAAGCCGGATTTCATCGCGCTGTGGCAATTCTAAAAAGGTGCCCTTTTACAAATGCTACAACGGATATCGAATTCCCGTATAAGTAACATGCATCTTTCCATTAGGTTTGAGTGTCTGACTGTTACTGTCTGGGCATTAATCATTCTAATATTGTTAATTACCGTTAGCATTTTAACATCCTTTACACGGTACGTGCTGCCATGAAGGAAGACTGCAAAGATTTTGCAAATGGTTTTCTGTGTTCAAAACATTTTTGGACACATTTTCTGAAACACCTTTTTATAGCTTTACGTAGACCATTATTCTGATTTCTGATTTATGAAGATGGGACATGAAACGTGCGCTTTATGTGTGAAATGTTTAAAGATTTTTATTAGGGGTGTGCGAAGACCAAATTTTCCGAATACGAATAGAGTAAAAATATAAAATTTTATATATGAAATAAATATCGCATATCAAAAGAGGAATACCTCTTCCGTAATAATAACGTACTTAGTGCAAAAACTTACTTTGAAGAAGTGCGTTATTAAGCTATCAGCATAAAATGCAATGTTATCTAGATATGCAGTATTCAAGAATATTCGAAACATTTCAATATTTGCACACCCCTATTCTTGATGTACGAGCACCTTTCTCTGCTTAGTTCGTACAAGTTTCACTTCTGGTCTAGAGCAGTGATCTTTTTACACTGATTAGCTTGAAAATTTTGCTGATTGTTTGAGAACCTTTAAATGTTTTTAAATTTTTTCCTGTATTTATTTGCAACGGCGATAATATAATGGAAAAATACACATTTTCGACATTTCCTTCTCCTATAGCTTTGGCTCAGTCAAGTGTGCGCCCTGGCTTTGCAATATATCAACTGTGGGATTTCTTGCTAGGAAGCAGCCATTCTAGTTTACTTCTAAGTTGGAATAGTAAAGAAATTATCCACACAAATTGATGCTGTTCTGGAATCCTTCGTTCGCATTTAGCATTTAGCTGAATGTGTGTTGCCCTATGTTTGACTATTAATGCGGCTATTGCAGCTCATCTCTGTCGCGTGTTCTACTTTCTTTCGCCCACTGCACATAAAACTGATTGCTCTTGTCTTCACGTTCCCTGCGACCTGCCTTTCTGTGTTCTGTTGTACGGTTGCTTTCTGTGTCCTTGTTTACTCCTTGTATTTTTTGAACATCTATCTGTTTGATCTGCAACCGCAGACTGGTGTTTATTGTGAATAAACAAAATAACAACTCAATTACCCTTTTGAATACCTTCTTGCGCTATTTGAAGAAACCACTCGAACGCAGAAGGGAAGTGCTGTCATGAATATTCCATTATGTAAAGATAGTGCTGATGCGTAACAGAATATACGATCAGGACGCAGTAAAAAGTGGGTACAACAGAGAAAATACACCAAATATAGTCCCGGCGTGCCAAGCAAGAATTTTGTCTGGCACGGAGTACAAGAATTTATCTATATACTCCCAATGTGACTCTTGAAAACTCCGCCAAACACGGAGTATGCAAAAAAATATATGCTCCCAAGGCACCACACAGGAACTCCGTCAGGCACGGAGTAAAAAATAAAAATATATACTCCCAGGGCACCACGCAGGAACTCCGTCAGGCACGGAGTAAAAAAATAAAAATATATACTCTCGAGGCAACACGCAAGAACTCCGTCAGGCACGGAGTGAAAAATAAAAATATATACTCCCAAGGCACCACGCAGGAACTCCGTCAGGTACTGAGTAAAAACTAAAAATATATACTCCCAAGGCACCACGAAGGAACTCCGACCGATGCGGAGTAAAAGTTTACTCCGACCCTACGGAGTATAATTAACTCACAATGGGGGGGGGTCGCTAGAGGACACTCCATTTACTCCCAGCAGGGAGTAATTTTTTTTACAGTGTAAAATGACCGTGCACTTGATACGATACAAAAAACTTCCGCGTCGAAATTAATATGTGTCGAGTTTCCCGCTATGCGACGTGGCTCAAGTCACATCGAGGTTATGGCACGGAATACCCAACACTAAAAAAAATATATCATTATGCAGATGTATACGTTCTCGTTTACGAGTCCAGTGTAGGTGTCGTGAACTGTTTATCACAACTCCAGAAGGCTCGTAGCTAGCTCGCTTGCAAATCCAGTTAGATTTGCGCGCGCAGTCGATCGCTATAAAAAGAAGATGAACACTAAAAGTTTCATCGTGCTTTCCGGTGACAAAGTGCGCGCCACAGATCATACAACGCGGTTGGATAGCATCGCATGCCTCGTTTCACCGCTGCCGTCCACGCCCCTTTGTCTTTAAAGCAACAATCGCGGGGGGAATTTCGGATAAATTACTGCTTTCTCTTTCTATCGAAATAGTTGCTGCAGGCGAAAACTGCGCATTTTCAGGCATATGAGGCGCGCGAACCGTTGAGGTGTGAGGCACGTCGTGTTCGGAGCCCGTTTGTTTTCCAACCAAGCAGACCAAGTAGACGACGCCAGCTCTGGCGCATGCGCAGTCGTACTTATGCAAGTGGTCCATTGTGAAGCCCGCCCAAAGTGCCTGGTGATCTGCCTTATGGGGTGTTTTATGGTGTTCTAAAAGAACACGCATTTACCAAAATGATGTCATTGCTCGCCCATGCATGTTCTGGTTCGCAACAGTATGTTATCCTAGCCACCGTAGCAACACTGTCAGCTCCACTTCCAGGGAACAAAACTTGTAGTAAACCAAGCTGATGAACCGTGGCCACTTATATCTCCACGATAATATGGTACTGATGTGGCTGTGTGGACACAGGGGCCGGTCGCTTTCTTTTTACAGCATTGATGTCTTCCTTTTGAAGCATGGTTGAAAGTTGTGCTGTAACACCGACTTCAATTTTCTGTTTAGCTGGCTTTTGCCAAAGCTTGTTAAAAAGGATGACATAACAGCATGGTATCAATTTTGCTGGGAATTTCAAATAATGCTGTTGTACTAAACTTGCACCTAATGCGAGAAATTTCACATTATTTTAAGGAATACCCAGGTCAAGTCATGTCTCAAATCTAGAAAAACGTTTGACTGAAGTTATACGGAATTTTTTTTTCTACACTTGTTTCACTTGTAATCAAAATTATATGCTATAACATACCTAGGCCCTCTTGTGTAGTTAATGTGTCTGTCACACATCATTGCTTCATTGCTATAATCAGCTCTTTGTGCTTGTTACTTAAAATTGATTGTGCAACATATGGCATCACCACCGCAGGGTTGACACAGTGCTAAACACACTATAATGCATGCTATCGAGAGGGAATTAAGGACTGACAGGTTTGGATTAGGCGTGATGTTGAGCACCTTGTGAGAGACGGAGAGGAAAGTAAAACTTCATAATGACTCTTAGCCCTGTAGTGACCACTGTCAATCCAGGCATTTGTTCTCGGTGATGAGTGCACTTGTGTGGAGTTGTTGAGTAGGGCTACCAGCAGTGGTTATAGCACAGGGTGCACTTCTGGTAGAGCCACCCACCGTCCCACTGTTCATTGAAGATATGCTGGTCTGTCTAAAAGAAGGTGATGCGGGCTTGTTTTCTCTTAGGCACAAATTGGGCATAAGGCAAACAAATCCTGGTTCATCTCTTGGTGTGGTCTCGGATGGTATTGTTGGGTAGTGCAGTATTAAATAATTGCTGGGACTTTGCAAGCCAAAGCCACAATATGATTATGAGGCACTCCATAGTAGAAGACGCTAGAAAGTTCCTCCACCTAAGGATCTTTAACGTGTATTGATAACACACAGTATATGGACATCAGCATTTTGCCTCCGTCGTCATGCGACTCTCATAGCCAGGATGGAGATATCAGCCGAGCACTGTACCAATGTGGCGGCTTTGTAGGCAGTGTTTTTGTGCATGTCTTATTAGTGCAACATCGTCTTTATTGCTTACCGTGATGGAGATGACAGGAGGAATATGTCACTTTGTAATTTCTTGAGCAAGTTGTGTCATTGTCTGGCTCTGACACTTTCGGGGTAATAGATTTTGGGGGCTACTTTATGGGGTTGCTCAGTTGCATACTGTGGTCACCTGATACCTACACATGCAGCACTTGCAATGTAAGATGAGTGTGTATATATTTGTTTGCAGATTGAAAATGTGATCCAGGAATTCAGTTACTGTGTAAGCATACCAAGGATGCTTTCTGGCTATCTGAACAAAGAGTAATAATGCTTGTCTTGCTGGTTCAACAGTGCAGGGATGTGCAATGTCAACACTGAAGCCATTTGGTTTCTGTGCTGTTCATATTCCTGCATTCGTGGTACATGGCCTTTTATGTGCAACTGGAATTTGTTCGGCTTTTCATCCTGCAACTGCTGTATAGTAGTACCTACTGTCCGAGATATGTGTAGTGTGGGCACTGCATATGTGGTAAGTGGGCTTAAGCAATCAGCTCCACCAACCTTTTCGCCCACCTTGGTGACTGTCCATGTATATATTTTAAGGTTAGGCAAGAACGTATGCACCAATGGTGTCTCATGTCGGTGGAGCTAGACATCAGGCAGGCATCTAATACCCCAGGAATCCCATCATCATGCCACCTCAGATATGTTTATGGCAATGTTGAGCTTCCTCATGCCAATTAATGTTTTCTTCTAATATGTTGTTTAATCTTGGAACCCTGAGCTCCACTCTGTTATCTGTGGAGAGTGAAGCATCCAGGTAATTCTATTGTGACTAGCTAAAATACAGACATGGGTACTTAATTCTGCCTCCATGATCGTCGTAGTGTTTTATTTCTTAAGGACAGGTGTGGATTTCGTTGTTCTCTTCAGTATGTGCAGGACATGCTATACTGGCTGTGGAATGTGCTTCACATACTTCGAGCTTGGACCACGTTGTTAGCAAAAGAAATGTAAGAAATTTACAGGATGTCACATCTTCCAGGCTTGACAAAGAAATATAAGGGTAGTTTTACAGAATCTCTTCCTTGATCCTGCAGTCTGAGTCATGGACTTTTCTAGCAAGCAACACATCTGTGGATGTGAGCATTCCCGTAGACCAGATTCTTGCACTCCAACATTATCCTTGGTACAATGAAAAGTAATACCGGCTGCGTAGATTTTGTGCCAAGAGTTCAAGATCTCGTATCTTGTTCCGCTTGAAAGACAGAAACAGCTTACATAAGTTATGCGGACAGAATCGCCAATTTCGTGTTTGCCGTCAACACAGCATTTTTAGTTGACTGCTATTTACTTTGTTTACTGATTCTATCAGCCCTCCTGCGCTAATGCAAAAGTGTAGGACATACGTAAAACATGTGTATTGTTGAAAATAGTTACTGGTTCTTAACACAAACGTGAGAGATGGCTGTGGAGTGTATGAAACGAAGGTTATCGTTAACTAGCAGTCGAAGACGATGTACTGTTCACTTCCACTCTGCCAGTGCCACACAAACTTGGTGCAAATTGTACTCTGACTCCAAGGTTTGCCTGAAGTCGAGGCGAGTTTGGTACATTAAACTTAAGTGCTTGACCTTTTCACAGAAATCCCGCATTGCGCGCTCAGTGCACATGAATTACACGATGGTAGGAGCGTAAACAGGGAGAATTGAAACCGTAGCCTGTATTTTATAAATGGACGCGCGTAGACAGTAACGGCTTTTTAAAATTATCTGCGTACGCCAGGTGCTTCGCCTTTCCGCCTGCTTCGTGCGGTCGCGCTACTTTTTTAATCTTCAGAAGCCTACAGCATGTTCCATATCACGGTCCTATTTGTCTTGCATTTCACATTTAGCACCGAATTGTCTCAAAAATTACCGCATGCGACAGCGTCGACAAAGAGTGCGGCATCCTCGGCGCTCATTCTGCGAAAATGTCGACATTGTCGTCTGCTGCATTGTGCTCAGCGAAGGTCGCGCAGTATTTCTCGTTTGAGTGGTGTGAGGCTTTTTCACCACCACGTAATACGTCTGGATTACGGCGCGTAATTTATTTCGCTTTAACAGATAAAACGCGGGCTTGCAAAATTCTATGAGATCATTTTATATACGAAGCGGCGGCGACCTCATCGCCATGAACATCAGTCAAAAGCAAATGGCGGCCACGTGAATTTTGAGAAGTCCAGAGTAAGCTTCCTTTCTTCCGTATTTTTAGGCATTCTTTGAGCTCCTACATGTATTTGAACACGTGTGCAAGTATAGCGGATTATTTGCTACTAACCTCTGTATAAATCCTGCCGTATCCTTTGACGCGTGTCTACTGCGTTGCGTGAAACGGACGGCAAATTTCAGACTGCTGCAGAGCAACCTGCAGCAGTCTTTGGACATCTTTAATGAACTAAAAATGTTTCGCCAAATTCCCAGTTGCCTGTAAGTGTAGCCGAGAAAACGATCGCTTGCTACGCGGCTTCTAAATTTGATGACGGCCGTGTGCTTTCTCGCGGATATGGACTACGGCGCTTTCGCTGCTGTCAAGATGCGCACATGCACTGCCTGGCGTGTATCTACCCGTGCAGTACGATCGTCCGATAATATTCGTATAGAAGTGCCACCTCGAGACTATTCTGCCGCTGTATCTGTGGACTGAACAGTGCGGAGTTTTCGCACGCATGTAAGTGCTTCAATTAGTGGTGGGGCTGTTTCGCTTGTTAGCGCGATGTGGTGGTTGTTGGCATTGTTGTTTGTGTGACCTCCAATCGTATGTCAGACTGTCGATTTCAAGGGCACGGGTGTAAACGATAGTCAAAGGACATTACGTTAACCGTGAATAAATTGCGAAGCGTGGAGTGACTTCCCTCATATTTTGTGCCATCGTGCAGTGTCGTTCTTGTCCACGCAATTCATTTTGTTTATTGGAGCAATCAGATTTTGAGCTTGTTTAATATCGAACCATTTGATTACCGAGGTATTATCATTCAGTCATCGCCAAGCAAGCAGTGGTGTAATAGAACCTTTTGCTGGGCTAGCATTCGTGGTATGCATTTGTGGTAGCATTAAGGCACCGAAATACACAAAGCACAAGCAGCAGTGGTGTGTTTCACTGCAGTACCACTATCCTCTGCAAATCAATATGGACCCTCCAGCACACTTCATTCAACACTATCCTGTGTCTAGAATGTATTATTTACATTTATTAACTGTGAGCAGTGCACGTCCACATTTTTCATACCGTCGCAAAGTGGCACCTAGCACGTCGTTGATGTAGAGAAGCTTTTCCAGTTGCATTAGCTTCACAGACTCCTATGCACTGTAGGAATCTGTAAGCATGGAATAAATGTTTGTATACATTCAGAATGTGATGATGCAGTGGCATTAAGGTAACATACACTTTCTTTTTTCATTGTGTATACCATGATATGCATGAAGAGTATGTAACCTGAAGCAACATGAAAAAGTGTAAAGACAGGAGTTGAAAAACTCAAAAAGGAACGAGTGTTGTGCTCATTTCTCGACTCCAGTCCTCGTCTTTATGTGCTGCTGCTTCTTGCATTCAGTATGGACCGATTCACCAAAACCTTGTTCCGTGTCGTGTGGAGAGTTCACTTGTACTGAAGGCCCCGCTATGGTGGTCTAGTGGTTATGGCACTTGGCTGCTGATCCGAAGGTTGCGGGATCGAATCCCGGCC
The DNA here is from genome assembly GCA_013339685.2 of Hyalomma asiaticum. Classification (NCBI taxonomy): domain Eukaryota; kingdom Metazoa; phylum Arthropoda; class Arachnida; order Ixodida; family Ixodidae; genus Hyalomma; species Hyalomma asiaticum. The sequence goes on along the minus strand of JABSTT010002187.1, from coordinate 27,569 downwards.
GCGGCGGCTGCATTTCGATGGAGACGGAATGTTGAGGCCCGTATGCTGTGCGATGTCAGTGCACGTTAAAGAACCCCAAGTGGTCGAAATTTCCAGACCTCCACTATGGCGTCTCTCATAATCAGGGCTGGTTTTGGGACGTTAAACCCCACAAATCAGTCAATCACTTGTACTGAAGCAAAGCGAATGAATAGCACTTTTTTTAAAACTACACGGGGGAAGTCACAGACTGCTTTTGAGCATTTTCTTACCTACCAGAGCTTCCAGCAGTGCAGCTAAACACGCGCACTTCTTTGTGGATACACAATGTGTGTTTCGACAAAGACTTATGTTTTGTGGATACACAGTACATTCATGCTCACTTTACACTTGGCCTCAGGAAGTTTGTGTATACGCAATGAATGAAGCAGATTCGATGCACGAACATGAAGGAGGGCCACTAGGCATTAGTGGAAGGAAGTGGGTGCAAGTGCAAACATAAGCACCGAAAAGTGCATACTGAAGAAAATGCTGTTGATATGCTGTGTTCAGCTCACGGAGAAAAGTACTTGAGGAGAGGAAACTGCTATGCCACGGCAGCGTGCGGCGGCGGCCCGTTAATGTAACGCTTGGGCGAGGAGGAAGTTCAATTTTCTGCGCATCACGATAGATGACACTGCCAGCCTGTTCCCATCGTTTACATGTCACCCTATGGGCGCGATGCGTAATTATCGAGTTGCCGTCTCATACATTGCAAATTTTCTGTTTTTCACTCTGTAACGTCAATAAACAGGGACGGCAGACATTCTAGCTGCAGTTAGCAAATAAATGCTGAATTACATGCCGTATATCGCTTCGAACTAGCTGCTTTCGCTCACTCAGAGCAGACGACGCATTCTGCAAGAAGTAATTCGCTGGAGTGTTGTGAGCATGCATGTATAAATGCCCTTAGGAAGAAAGGGCGCGAGAGCTGCGGTGTATTCTTTGTCATCTGCTGACTCGAACTCCCATGGGCTTCCGCAGCTCGACGTCGCGCCGCTGCAGCCGATCGCGGAGGCCACGGCTCGACGCGCGCGTTTCTCTTTTCGCCCGACGGAGGGCACGTTGGCGTCGTGCCCTACGGCATGACTTTATCGGGCAGCCCGAGCGAGCGCTGTTACCCCTCCTCAAGAATTCTTGCTCTGTAGTCCAGCTATTCACCAACCCATGTGTTCTCATGTTCAGATTGAGTGTCGAACTCAACACTTGTTGACCCAGCAGTCTCAGCCCAGTTTATTATTTTACTATCATTGTGTTTGACTCCACTCACTCTCCAAGAAAGCCTATGATATTCAAAAGCTTGCAGAGCAGGTACAGTAAGCACCACTTGCACCTGTTGACGAGGTGCGGCACCCTGCCATTAATCTCAGTGGTGCAACAGCGGCATCCTCCGAGCCACGACACACCAATTCAGAAAGTCTGGGAAAGGTAGCAGAACTGGTTCACGATTTTCTTGCTAAGTAGCACATGGACAGAGGCACCACTGAAGCACCAGTCTTGCACTCTGCAGTGTCTTCATCAGATGTGTCTACTCTGCTGAAAGCAATCATGCATTAAGTGTACGAACTGTGACATTTGCATGGACAGCATGCATTAAGCAGACAAAACACAATGCCTGCACCACTGAACTTGAACTACACAATTTGAGTTTCTCGGGTACTGCCATAAACTAGTTGAGCGGTGCTGCAAATCGAACAGACGTACAAGATTTAAGTGCTCTAACTTTTGCTAGGCAGCTGTAGCAACTGTTTTTATACTTTCAATATACACTGTAAGCAGCAGGCCAGAAAAAATTGGAAAATGCTTTTGTGATATTGGAACTGGCATTTGGAATTGGTGAGCTTGAACTGTCCGCTGAGAACTGTGTATGGATGTTAGCAAATAAGGTGAATTTCCCCTCATTAAATCCATTTCCTTGTGCTTTATGTACCACAGCCCACAAAATAGGTAATGGACTATGTTTAAAGCATGCTTAGCAAAAAAAAAAAAAACATGACAAGTTTGTAGAGCCCAAATGCTTTTATTCTGAACACAAGTCGAAAAAGATACCAGAAAAAAAACATCAAGCGGCAAGGAAAGGTCTGCTGTGTTGGTTACAAGACTGGCATGTGCTTGACACGACTGCAATAATGCAGGTTTTTGCCCATGACTTGAGTTGCATGTGAGGAATTATGACTACACATTACAGATGTCTCATAATTGAGTACTTTTTACTCAGCAACACTTGCATTAAATTCAATTATGTGTAGCCAGTTGCATTAACGACAAGGAAATACAAGAAACCAAATTTGGAGGAAAGTACATAACACAAGAACTGCAGTCATGCCAACAGTGGCATTGTGGCTGTATGCGTTTGGAGGGGCATGCCAACTATGCAATCACAATTTTATGCACTGGGTTTCCGTACAAGTCGCCTTTCCCTGCAGCATGCGCAATGAAAGGTATTAGTAATATTGAGCTGAGTTATTAAAGAAGCAAGGGACGACAAGTAGCAAGATAAGCAGTTACCAATGGACAACAGCAGCAGGCCTGCAGTGAGAGTTAACAGGGCCCCGCCACATCTTTGAACATAGCCAGAAAATGTGCTTAATCAGCCACGGAGGCTCCTGTCCAACAAATATTACTGCACTGCACACACCAGGAAACCACCTGCTTTTTTTCCAATAAATGGCTTCAGTAGGTGGACACAGACTACGTAGCAGACGGAAGGACTGCTACTGGCTGGTTCACAAGCACGATTACCACGGTCACTGTGGTGCACTGCCACATTCCTGCAGAGACACCTGCAGCCTGCTTGTCGTCATTGCAGGAGTGCGAATACATTTAAGGAAAATAAAAAGGGAGAAAACACGCGAGGTCATGGTGTGCGCCCACACAGGTTCTTGCTCCTTTGTCACACCCCTCTGTGTAACATCCAGCACACTCGTTGAGATGAAAGGAGAGCGAACACGCTCGGACCGTGCAACTCCCCTCACATTTGACGATGTAACTCCGCTAAATAACTAATGGACTTGAAAAAAACTTGTGGCAGCTTGAGACAATGAACTCCGTCGGCAACGTCCTTTGAAAATTACTTGGCCCATCTAAAAGCCCCAGATGACACAGTAGAATGGTCATTGCAACTTGTTCCACGGAAAAGTTCCAATGAACAATGATAAAAAATGGGGGAAACCAATGGGGAAGGGGTGGGGAATATAGACCTATTCCACCGGGCCTACGTCACGAAGATGCGGTGGCGCTGTCGTCGGGAGTTTTGGTTTCGCATGGTAGGCATCCGCCGGCGCGCCTACCATAGCAGCTGCTGCGTTTTCGCTGGTGCGGGCGCTTCTCACCGTCGTGAAATGAAGAAAAAAGTGTTCACTGATGACCTGTGCCGTGGGTTGGTTGCTCAGCAATGCACAAGATATGTGCGATAGGTTTTTATCGGTTTCCTGCTTATGTTTGTCTTAAGGAAAGGGACGAACCTGCAATGCCGGCTGTTTGGCGCATCGGTTATGCGCCAAACATTTTCATCACGACTAAGCATATGTGTAATTATTTAGCGTTAGTGCGGCTTGTTTCATTTGAGAGAAATACCATTGTCACAAGTTTGTCAAGTGTAATGCTCGACACCAAGTTTCTTGGCATAAACAAAGTGCGGACACAGCGATGACGCTGACTGCAAAGCGCGCACGATGTTAAAAATTAGCTCGATGTGTAGAAGTAATCGCGGTCGCCCTGTGTTATCGAAGTGCGGAAGCTATACATACGTCATACGAATTTCGTTCACTCAAATTAAACAAATATATAAGAGCTTAATTCACGTAGCCGTGAGCGAAAGGCCGATTACAGCGACGCTTTTGCAAATTGCTCGCGGCTGCGATAGCATACACACGAGAAGTGTCTTTGGCAATGCTGTAGTGGTTATGATGCGCTTACAATTTTTTTTTCGATTGTTAGACTGCTCGAATGAACTACACGCTTGAAATTTGCCGCATCCTTACAGGACTTCACGCCTTCACGATCGGAACTGAGCGTATGGGCAGAGCCGCAAGCCGCGGTTATGTGCCTTGCTGGCGGTTATTTGAGAGCCTTGTCCTTGGCACGTTATTGCTTCTTTTGTGTGTGTGCGTTATCAAAGCCGTATTTACATAGGTTATAGCGTCACCAATATCGCATGCTTGAGTACCTATTCCGTTACTTGTGTTTTTGCGCAAGGATTTTGTGTAGGGATTAGAGGCTTTAGGTCCGAAACAGTATTTTAGCTGAGACATCTTCAAATCGCATTTAAACAAGTCTCGCTGTTGCAAGTGGTTCATCCTTGCGCTAGTTACCGAATTAAAGCATACGCATGAAGCAATGCCGACATGATAGCTCGCGATCATTCGCATCATGTGGCAAGGTGCTTATCCTTTCAATCAGTTTCTCACATCTTGTCATAGCTGGGCGTGGGCACGTTCTCTTCTACATTCATTGAATGCTTCCTACAGAGCTAACGCAACTTCATCTCACGTGGCTGCCCCTCGCAAACTGTTGTAAACACGCCGTCGGCGCTCCGATGCCGGTGCTCGGAGGCAGCTTTCGCACACGCTTCGCCGGCGGCGGTGGCGCGACCGTGCAGGGCCGCGGCAAGCGGTGGGCGGGGCCTCCGCGCCGCGACGTCGACACAAGCCCCGGTTACATCGCCGGTGCCTACCACTGTTTACCAACATGGAATAGGTCTATAGACCTAACGGAATACAGTAATGATTCTTCCAGTGCTTTCATAAGGCAATGATTGGGAACTGTAATGTAATTAATTACATCTATTAAATAAGTAACAATAAATCAAATCAGTTACATTATTGCCTGTATGTGTGACTGCTAAACTTGTTGAGCTTTAAAATAGTTAAAAGTTGGGCTAGTTGGCGTTCAGACTTCACGTTCATCGTAGTTTAGCGCAAAGGTACCACACACAGTACAGAAGGACCACAAACAACAAAGGCGCTACTAACAACTTGTTAGTAGTTATTACTCTAACAAGTTGTTAGAGTTGTTAGTAGCGCCTTTGTTGTTTGTGGTCCTTCTGTACTGTGTGTGTTACCTTTGCGCTAAACTACGATGAACGTGAAGATTGTTGAGCTTGTATTAGAGAAATAATTTAAGGGTCCTTGCAGGGTATTTATTCAAATGCCATTGGTGAGGAGAGATCACTTGCAATTTCAGGCATATCCAATGAGTTTCATTTCCACACATGAATTATGCAAAGTTAACACGTCCACATCCCGACAAAAGCATTGAAATAATAATACACTTCGTTGCAAAGCACCTAAGGTGTTATCTGATGTGCCACACACAAGGGCAACTCGATTTTGTTGACGCATTTCACCCAATTCACCTGTTGCTGGTGCAAACCTAATGGGCTGGTTCATCAGCTGCCCTTCCCTGATCAGATGCAGCCACGAGCCATTCCTCTGTAAAAAACAAAAGCAAAAAACATTTCTAAACATAAATTTAAGAAGGCATCTTCAATGAATATTCTTGGCAGCCTTTATTGCAATACTGATGAACTAGGCCCCAGTCAGCGCTTGCCGAGAACATTGATGAAGTGCTTACTGTAATGCAGTGCTTACTGTAATGCACCTTAAGTTTAAAGGGACACTAAAGGCAAATATTAAGCTTGATAACAATGATTGATTATCTTTGTAGAAAATTATCACCGCTTTCTGCGTGCCAGCAAAACGAATTTGGAATTTGTTATGTTGGAAACTAATAGCGAAAGTCACTGGTGCCACTACTCGGCTTCACTGGTGTGAAGACCAAGGACTGAATGTATATGCTGCCTGTTTCAGCAAGCAGCCAAAAGGTAGTGCTGCAGTGAGGTTTCGCTGGCTCTGTTTGAAAGGCATAGCGAACAGCTCTTGCCAATAGTAACAAAAATTGTCAACAGTTCAGTGATGCAGCACTGACTGCATTGTACGTTTTGAAATGAAAACACTGCCATTAGCCAAGGGAAAGGAGAGTGCAGCCGACCGAAATCAGCTCAATGGTCACATTAGACCACAAGAACTCTGTCCTACCTCACATTTGTTGTTATCAAGAATGTCTAATTTACTTTTCACCTGTAACATTCCACATTAGTTGAGGAACTTGAAACTAGATCACACGACATCACTTCTTAGCATCAGAGAGGGAGCACAACTCCAATTTCTCAATTTCGTCATTTTCTCGCTGTGAAAGCTTTGTTCTCACTAGAAATGGTGAAATGTTTATTACAAAAGCCTAATCTTTCAATCCACCAGAATTTAATATTTCCATTCAGTGACTTATGACACGTTTATATTACACTCCATTACTAGATCAAGTTTACAGGCGCTGCACCCTACCATTTACTTAAAGTCGCACAAGTCTGTTGATGATTTCTCTGCACCCTATCTGGTGATCATGCCAGCTCTGTGCAAATGTGTGGGTTTCATGCTTTGCTATATGAAACAGCATTCATACTTTACACATGCAGTCACCACCAAAGTGATTTATTTACACGCCACACTTGTTTGTTTGCCATAAGCAAGCTTGAAAACTCGTCGTCAGGCAGTAGAAACGAAATCACTATGAACAAGAACACGTGAGCAACGCCATATATGTTAACATATAATTCTTTACAAAAGCATGCATCGACCACGTATACCTGACACAACTGATACTGCACTTCTTAGTTTCCAGCAGCATAAAGTACAGAGAAGGTGCAATAGCTAATGCACCCTCTCTCAGCTATTTTAACCTATATGTGTATACGATTTGTGTCTGAAGGCCTGCAGAACAGCATGACCTTGTACACGGCCTTTGACACAACTTAAAAATGGTTGCAAATGTACGTCTGCATGGTCTTTTCAGCCCCTCGCTGACTGGCTAGCTTCTGCACAAGCATTAGCGAGAGGAGGCAAAAGGTGAATGGTTGTGGCTCTTGACACGCTGTTTATCTTGCATCTTGTGTGCCAAAGGTTAAATGTATTCCATTTTACTGTGGCAATGCATTTGTTGGCCAAACTGGCCGATGTATTAATGTCCAAATGAAAGAGCATTGAGCCTCTCTTTCGACTTGGGATGGTGCGCACTTGCCGCGACTGCAAGGGAATGGGTGGCACCTCTGTGTTTGATAAGGTCAGCATTTTGTACCGGGGTGTCACCTCCATCAGTCGAGTGAGAGAAACCAGAGAGATGAACGCATTCACAGTTTTCACTTTTCACTATTTACTTTTGAAAAAACATAATCAATAATACATAAAAGTACACTTCTCTAATTTACATCGCTAATTCGCTAATTATGAGTCCAAATCACGTCCTATTTCACGCTCGTAAAGAATAGTAAAGTCCGAATTACTTTCGTGGTGGTGGCATCAGACGTTGTAGGTGATCACTCGCTGGAGCCCTCGGGGCGTGGCCGGGGGAGCGACTTGAACCCAGGGACCGGAGCGTAGCCGATGCGGATTCTGCCCAGACGAGCGTCTTCTCTTCGCCAGAGCCAAATTTCGAATGCCCCGAGCTCGCGTCGGCTTCTTCCGAATTATTCCCGCGCTCTCCCGTGATTCCTCTGGTGGTCGCCTGTGGGAGAGGAGCCTTTCTTACCGCTGCGTCCGTGCGCACGGTGTTTCTACTGGACTTCGCACGGCGCCGAGACCCGTGGGGCCCGCGCAAGGGGCGACTCCGGTGTTCTGCTGGGCGATACGGGGGGCCCACTCATGGGGGCGCACTGTCTGGCGTCTTCTTCTCGACGTTTGTCCGATATTCACTGAACACTTCACTGAGCAAGTCCGTTTGCTGATATTCACTCAATAATTCACTGAGCAAGTCCCTTTTAACCGGCACAATCGTGACACGGGGAAAGAGCAAAACACAGTTTTGGAAGCCTTATATATATTGTCAAACGAGGTAACACACGTGTAAGTGCCACATCATTATGCCTAAGTGAAAAAGGATTATGTTTTCTTAGATTCGCCATTCCAGGTATGATTAGTTATTAGTGTTGCTCAGTATCCGTGTGTACTTGTTATGCAGCATCTGTTTGTGTTTGTTAGTGACTTGCAGATGTGCAGGCAACAACGAAAGGTTTTTATATGACGGTGCTTTTCTAAATAAATTTCAGCTGTTAGTCCAGCTTCACCCTGTGGCCTTCTTTTTCTTAGTCCACGTGTTTTTCAGCTGGTTCTCTTCTTCGATCATCCAAGTCCATTTTGGCCATGTGTCCGCCTGGGTGATGCCACTGCCCTTTATTAGATGCTTCATACATACCTTAATAAGCAAAAAACCAGCTGTAAAATTCCTTTCCTCCTCTCAGGTACTGTCGGTTGCTGACACTTCCATAGCTTCGGCACCTTGCGTAGCCTCCGCAAGCGTCACATGCTGTTGCCAAGCTTGGACTCTAGAGCTCGAAGGACAGCCCCCTATTAGGCACGCACCAAAACAATCGTGGAGCCAAGCGTGCGTCAGCATGCCCCCGAGACGCTGGCAGCCATGACGCCACCCACCACTGTGAGACGATGGCGTTGGTAGAGAGCATCTTGTGGTGCATGCACAGAACTCAAAAGCAGGCAGATTCTGCTGAGAGCTCAAGCCATTTCTCAGGCATCTAGCAAAGGAAGCAATCGTGATATCGTACGGATGAAAGCTCAGCAGACTTCAAGGCCAGCTGCATTCATGTGTATCCGAACTGCATCCGAGAAATATGTCGGCAAACTTCTTCATGTAACTGCAAATACTATGTCTATACGTTTCACCTGGACTTCGTGAACCAGTTAAAAGCGGCACAGCACTCCAGCATTCGTTGCACGAGTTCGACATGGCGGCCTCGGCACCGCGGTATTCATTTTAAAAAAGTGCAGTCGTCACGCAGGTGTAGTTCACAATTTCCCTGCACCTTCTCACTAGGTAGTGCAGAGTTCATGCAGCGCAAGATGCTGAAACCGCAGCAGATGACAAAGCCGGCTATATTCATGTGTATTTTAATGGCGTCCAACAAGTACGCCAGTGAGCCTTTTCCAGTAATTTGACATGCCATCCAACGTAAACGGCACCGATTTTCACGAATTGTAACCACAACAACCAGCGAGGCAACAGCACGTATCACAGGCTTGTGCGACATTTGCACTACCGCATTCGTTTCGGCATCATGCTCCAGCTGCACTTTTTGCAACTGTGGAAGTCGTCACGGACGAGCGAGAAGGCTGAATTCGGTGTTCTTTGTGTAGCTTGCCCATTCCTTGAAATGCCGCTGGAAGTTCTTTCGTGTTCACTTTGCCAGAAACGCCGTTTACGAACGTCAATATCCGGAGTTCTTCGATCGGCGACCTGCCAAGCAGTGGAGTGCAGATCCCATCCAAGACAGACATTTTGAATGGTTCACGATTGCAGTAGGTGAGCTCGATTCTTGCTATTCCCGTGGCTAGAAAGAGGTTTCCGTCTGGACCATGGAGCTGACGGAGAGGAGGTCTGTTTTTCAGCATTCCGAATACCTGCATTGGAAGAACGGTTTCGCCGGTGCCAGTGTCAATTGCAAAATCTAATGACTGTCTTTGAACCAAGACTGCTGTCTCCCACACTCCAGCATCCGACGTCTTGACTGCTCCGAGGAATGCTGCTTCGGGAGCTTTTTGCTGGCTTTCGACACAATCCAGGTGTCGCGACAGGAATACTAGGCATACTAAGGCGTAGTGACCCTTTTTCCGGCAATATCTGCATACTTCAGAGCGCGCTGGGCAGAGAGTGCGAGGGTGACGGTCGTGGCCACGCCAACGACATGGTTTCTCTGCTGTGTTCTTGCCTGAGAATGTAGCTGGCTTGCTTGCCCCACGTGAGGAACCGCTGCTTTTTCCTTTCTCTTTTTGTTTTGAGGCACACCGATCGCTTTGGGGACCCGATGAAAGTTTTTTCACAGATGACACTTCCAGGTGAAGCTCAGCTTGTTGTTGACGGACGGTCTTGATCTGGCAGACGGAATCAAGAGCCTTTTGCAGCGTGACATCTGCGTCGAGCTGCAACGTGGCAGATAGCTGCTTATGTTTGATCCCAACCACAAGGAAGTTGCACACAAACTCCCCTTGAAGAGCACTGAACTCGCAATACTTCGAAAGCTTGTGGAGCGCAGTGACGAAATCTTCAGCCGACTCACCATCATTTTGCGTTCTGGTGTTGAATCTGGCTCGTTCGAGGATTACGTTGCGTCGCAGGATAAAATACTTGTTGAACTGCTCCACGACCGCACTGAATTTCTTGGAGTTCTCCTCAGATAAAGCAAAGGTGGCAAAGATTTCCTCAGATTGCTCACCCATGATGTAGAGCAGCGTGTATACTTAAAGGGGCCCTCTAACACTTTTTTCGCACCCGTTTTCATGCGCGTATTGCGTAGACTGGAGGGTGGACAGACAAATGCTACAAGAATGACAGCGATTGGAGCAGGCAGTGCAAAGTTATTAAGGAGACAAAGTTCAAAATACAAGCAAAAAAATGCGGACCCTCAACTTGGATTTCGCGGGGTCAGGTGATCGTATTTCACTCTCCACAACGTCATAGAGCTCGGCCAATGGAATTCGCTTTAGGCGCCTACGTAGCGGAAGTTCGTACGCCATCGTCGCCTGTTCGCTCCAGTGTAGTGATGACGCCGTTGCCATGTCAACAAACAACGCGGAGCGAGAGCATGCCACACTGTCAGTTATGAGGTTTTCTGACCGCTCCGACTTGTAAGAGCGGACGCTTGTGCTTCGTAAAGGCAAGTGCCGTCGTCTTTAAACTCGCCGTCATGACCACTGAGAGGGGCCGGCGAATGCGACCATAGTCGGCAAAGTTTCTTCACGGGTTGTTCAGCTAAACGCTCAGACATGGAAGCATAGAAGTGGGAATAGGGAATTTCAGCGTGTCAACATAACCCCAATGCTCAAAGCACTTTGCGTAGAGCGGAATACCGGGTGTAAACATTGCATGCGCAAGCACGGCAGACCACCTGGAGCGGTTGCCGTCCGCTTCGAATCTTTTGAGTGGTCGTCGCGCGCTATGTAGCCCTCGAGTTGTTGACGTTTTTAGTTGCTTTAGCTTTGTATGATGAAGCTTCGATGGTAAAGCACCAGTGAAAATTCGACACCGTGTCTCAGCGCGACACAAATTGTCGAGGCTGTAGGGTAGCGAGTGGCTGCCAGTATCTCGGAGGACATAGATCACGCGGTATTGCTTGTTCTGTTTACCACCCACAGCTGGCGCCACTTCACTGTGACAAACAACGCTATCCGGTATTCAGTACGTCTTTGCGTATACCGGTTTAGCGGACACGTTCAAATTCCCTTATAGCGCTGCGCGCGATACAACACACTTTGACAGAACGGCAAATTCCACCCAGTCGTTCAGCGCTTTAGCGAGTCGCGAACGTACACAAGAGAGATGAAACAAAGGAATTCTTTTCGTATGGACATGCGACTCGTGTAAGCAAAAGGCAAGAGGCGAAACGGGAGCCAGCGCCTGTATCGCATTTTATAATTGTGGCGATCTTTCTACTACGACTGCGTCTATTGGCGTTCAATAAAAACCTACGCAAGCGAAAAAACAAAGCCGAATATCACTTGCTTACCGACGTAGTGCCGCGAGCACTTATAGTGCTACTTTCATCCAATCACCGGCTCGAGCCCTAAGTCGTCATTTCCGCACAAATAGTTCTGACGCGCGCCACTACGCGCTGATGCGGTCGGCAGCGATGTGATGATTTCATTGAACGATTAAAATATTAAATCAACTGATATGGGCGGTTTGACACCTGCCAAAAATATCCTCAGCCATCTGTCTACGCGTCCCGCAAATAAAAAATGGGTGCGAGAAAAGTGTTAGAGGGCCCCTTTAATGTTGCTCAAGCTTTACACACAAGTCTGAAGAGGTTCGGAAACCAAAACGCCATTTCCACTTCGGCCACGCGTTTGGCAATGAAAAGTTAAAGGCGTCCGGCAGTTGAATAATGAACGACGCCATGGCCTCGAACGTTAGGAGGTTGCTCTGCTTGAGCTCCGAGCATAAGCGTGTAGGGAGCAGCTCACCAGCGCTTTCTTGCTTGTGGCGTCCTCCGCAAGGATATAGCTAGAGGCCGATGTCCACTGGTAGCACCTGTCTTCTGACACCATGTCGAAGTCGTCAGGGACAAGCAAGAAGGCAGGATGCTGAGTTCGTGGACACACGTTTATTCCAAACGTGTTCTAGCCTAGGAGTCCGCCACGCACACCTCGAGCACACACTGTCACGAGCTTCACCTGGCTTTGCCTAGATGTCAGCATCTACAACAGAAATGTTCCCTGCACGATGGCGGCACCCACACGGCACCACCATGAACTACTAGTTCAGGTAGTGCAGGGTGATATGAATGAACCTGCTATTCAGCATAGGTGGCGCACTTTTACGAGTCACAACTGTCACAACACGTGAGCCAATCAACCATAGCAGGGAGCATGACATTTTAACGCTTGCATTTGCCTCAGCATTGCGCCGCTGCTGCACTTGTTGAAACGCTCCCTGCAAGATGGCGGCACCCACACAACATTGCTGTGAACCAGCCAGGTAGTGCAGGGTGAAACGAATGAACCTTGACGCCAACCATATTCCCACCACTAAATGACAAACATCTCAGTGGATTGCATCCACACAAAGAAATCCTGCTGGAAACAAGATTTCTCTGTAGCAATAGGGAAACAGCAGCACAGGTGTTCCCGAGTATTCTCTCAAAAGTAGCTATGGGCTGGCGTGCAGCAGAACATAGGTATGTTCGTTTTACCATGCACGGCGTGAACTAGTTCTAGGGAGTTCAGACGAAAGTGGTGTCGGTGCTGCACTCATGCAGCGCCAGTTCAACAAGTGCAGGCCTATCACGACACTAGCGCCTAGCTAAAAAAGCCTTTCACTACTGCTCCGCACTTCGCACCTGTTTGTTCGCGTTGATCCAGCTGTTGTTGCTTGCCTTATTGCTTTTGACAGGTGTTGGGTGCACAAACTGGCTAATTGCGTTAGAGCTTTGGATTGCGTTGCACCATCTGTAGCCATGCATCATTCGAACTATTGTCGAACTGATGGACTCCGACAGATTGGTTTCTGGTGTTTCACGTCTTAAAACAATGCCCAAAATTAAACCAGCTGCGATTATGAGAGACGCCGTAGTGGAGGGGCTCCAGAAATTTTGACCACCTGGAGTGGACTGTGCAATATCAGTGCACGTTAAAATGTGCACTGACATCGCACAGTACACGGGCCTCAACATTTCGCCTCCCTAGAAATGCAGCTGCCGCTGCCGCGATTCGATCGTGCGACCCTCGGATCAGCAGCCGAGTAGAGCCACTAGACAAATAGAGGCACTAGACAAATACAGACTCCGACAGCGAAGACGAAGAGTTCGACGATGTCGTCACAGTTCTCGCTCTCAAACTAACTAGGATACAACGCAACATAATTCCGAGGTACTTTGAGGAAGTCTTGGCAGGCGCGCAGCTCCCGTCTTCATTCGTGACCGGCGTCAATGTCGTCAGGACGCCACTGATTGACACGCGTATGTCGTCTGCTGCCATGGCTGAAAATGCTTCTGCACGAACGGCACTAGCTCTCACGTCAGTGCAGGTAGTGCAGGGATCTGTCTGAACTAACCCTGCACGATATCTACACTCGTTTAAAACGAACGGCTAAGTTCAGAAGGCGCCATCTTGCACTGCCAAAACGAATGGTCGAGCGCAGCACTACATGAACTAGTTCCAGCAGTGCAGGTAAATCGAACGGACCACATGTTATGAGGCTAGTTGGTCTTGCATTCTTCAGATTTCAAATGCTCTGTCCTGTCAGGTTCATCATGTGATGTTTCAATAAATGAAGTTGAAGCACAATGCCCATCCTGCCAGTCTCTCTGCGTCCGTGTCCATTTATTTGCGCTGCTTATGTTTGAAATTTGAAGAGTGGCATATATGTGATGCCTCTACAGGCAGCAAATGAAAAGAGCATGTACAATTGTCATGTAGCCTCATTTTCCTTATGCTACGTTTCCTTGGGTCACGCATTCTTATTCTATGCTACCTTAAGAAATTCAGTAACGGGGCTCTGCTGTAATTTATTTCTAAGAGACTGTAATTTGGGCCCAGACTAGTCACTTCTATGGGCATCTAGTCACTGTGGCCTCGCAGGTATCTGCAAAAGCAGCTCTTACTGAACCTGTCAAAGTGCACATTTTGTACTCACAAATGAACGCAAATTCTTAGTTTATCTCAATTAGGCTGGTATTAAAGTATCTTCAAGAAATAAATTCCCATGGGCTTTCCACCTCCCAGCTATGATCAAAGCGGAGCCAAATCGAAACATGTAAACACAAAGTCAATGCTGCCCTGTGCGCACACTTTCCTGTGCGGATTAACCTAGTGAGATGTCACACCAAATTGGCCAAATGCTTACAGCACCATTAAAGAGCTTCATTCACTTTACTGCTGTGCTGCAAGGACGATGACACAGAAAAAGGCGTCATCAAACGTTCTTTTACCATGTGTTTGTCTTTGCCATGCTACGATAAAGTGCTGCATGCCGTATCAACAAGCCCATACACGCAACCTTATTGGCTTCATTCAATTTGCATCGTGTAGCCTTTACCCTCTGTTAGGCACGGCCTGTCTGTGAGAACGGCAGCCCTGGCAGTCCGTGCAAGCAAGCAAAAGCAGGTACTAGTGTTCCGATGAACTTCCGACTATGCTCACTTTACGGTGAATCATTCAGCGCAGCGTGCTGATCACCGTACATCAGCGCTGGATGGACTGGCGGTTCAGCACGACAGCGCCAGTACTTGCTCCGTCTACTCACATTTTTCGCACTGTTTTAGTTTATTGAATCCTCGGCAGCAACCCATGGCTGTACAGGCGCCACAAAGACGATCAACAATCTGAGGTTCGCGATGCCCAACTTAGTCGCACGCCGCAAGAAAACTGTGGGTCGCAGGCACGCGGGTTCGTCGCGCTTAAACAAGTGACTGTGCGGCTACTCACCGTTTTCTTCGGCATTTTCACGGTAGAAGTAGCTTGCATGCCGTGCAAGTCGAGTCCATGACGCACCAAGGCCTAAAATTCAAGAATTAAATACATGAGCAGCGTTGCTTCGCGATACAAGAAGTGATTTCGGATGACATACCTTAATGTAGCTGGTCTTCGGGGTAGAAGGCAGAATGGTCGATGTTGTGTATAAACTCTTTGGCCACGAAATCATTAAGCGATCTCGAGCAACGTGTACAGCAGCAGTGTAAAACAGCATAGCCTTTGGGGCAAACGGGGACTGGGGACATGCCAAGGAATCGTTCCCTAGCTGCTTCAGCACCTATCTAGGGGCAGAGAGTACCTCCCTAAGGGTACGTCACATCCGGGTTTGAGCCAAACCGGGCGCAGCCAGACTCCGGCGATACGCTTCTATTGAGAGCTCTTGGCTTGTCGCACACATAGTTGCCAACTTCTGGCGAAAAAATAATGGCTTCCACTAGGATGTAATACGATGGTAACCTGCGATCTCGGAGTTCATGTGCTGTAAATACATAGCGCATATGTGGATTTCGAGCCTAACACCCGGAACGAACAAAAAGACGTTCCGTGTAAGAGGAAGTAATCTTCAAAGCCGTGATTTTAAGCGTTATGTGCGCCAGCAACGATTGGAGAAACCGAAAGCGCCTCGTAACCGCAGCATTTTGAACATTATAAGAATATTTCTCCACCCCCAAATTCTCTGCAATATTGCGAAGATTCCGTTTTTCCCTTTCATCCAAAATTAAGGTCAAAAATTCCCTGAAGAAGGGAAAATTCCCTGCACGGCACATTACTGGACACCAGAGTCACAGCAACAGGGGAAACAGGCACACGGACGGGTCGACGACAGACCGGAGTAGGAGGCGCCGACCTACCCGCGCACGCGAGGCGGTAAATGCAGGAGAACGATCCTCAGGTCACGTGGGCGTAAAGTCACGTGATCACACCGATCGCTCATCTAGGTACTTCTTCGCCTAGGTACGGGGAGTGCGTCTAGGCACTGCCTAGGCCGTCTAGGTACAACAGCCTCGCTAACGTGGCGCATAAACGCATAAAGGGTACGAGCGTGTATCCGGCGGAATACACGCTCGTAAAACATTGCATCCCTCTCGCTAAGTACAAAATAAACAGTTTTTTACAGCCCTACTTGGTTACATAACAGTACAAAAAAAACACTGCTGATAAAACTATGCCTTCGCGGGCGGCAAATACATCACGACAGCCCACTGTCAGTGACGACACCGAGGGTAGGCCTAGCTGCCGACGACGTAGCCGTCGTCGTTCGCAATCAACCGCCAGCTCACCACGAAGCGCTCATTTTTGCCAACACAATTAACATTTGTACTCATACGTAGTATGTCAACGAATACGATTAGTTTTCTCGAAATAGATGCGAAGCGCAATGGTAAAAACGAAGCGAGCCGCTTCGGTGAAACAGCCCCTGCCGATGTTTGTTTACGTTCGCGCCGCGGCCGCTTCCGATCTCTCGAGTGCTTAGGAAATGCGCGCTGCTTTGCAAACCAGCTCACTTCACTCGTAACATTACTCAATGAGAATTAATTTCGTG
Source organism: Hyalomma asiaticum (assembly GCA_013339685.2). NCBI lineage: Eukaryota > Metazoa > Arthropoda > Arachnida > Ixodida > Ixodidae > Hyalomma > Hyalomma asiaticum. Next base: position 10,973 of record JABSTT010002187.1, on the reverse strand, counting down.
TCACGAACAAATATCGTAAGCAATATTTTCGACGCGATTCCATCGACACCGGCAAATGCCTCGGCGGGTCAAGACGAGTTATCAGCGCGTAAGCTCCGCCCTCATGAAGCGAGTCTGCATACAAGCTCGTAAGACATCGTATCCTCGTCAGTAAGTACAAAATAAACATTTTTGTACAGCCTTGCTTGGTCACACAACACAGAAAAACACTGCCGATGCCTTCGCGAGCGACTAGCACATCACAACACCCCACCGTCAGTGACGACTACGAGGGTAGGCCTAGCTGCCGACCCTCGGAGTAGTAGTCGTTCGCTGTCAACCGCGAGCTCATCACAACGTGCTCATTTTTACCTACACGGTTAACATTTCCACTCATATGTCATGCGTTAACACGTGCGATTAGTTTTGGGACGGTTGGACAGTCGTCCATCGCGACTGTCCAACCTTCCTACAGGACATTCGAGCTTAGCGCTTGCAGGCGTTGGCAGGCACTATGGGAAAACCTCAGTTTCATAGGGAATAGATTCAGCTCTGGATTTCCTTCTTGACGCTGCATCGTCCCTAGAATTCCCCACAAAGCGATGCTGTGCGGAGCGCTGACGTCTACATCGAACTAGCCAATGAGCAAGAGGATCACTCTGCTGGATTTAGCGCTTCGCCCCGCGCACGTGAGTGAACGGGCCACCCCTCCCTTGGCTTCATATTGAGTGGACCCAGTCGGGGAAGCCCCGCGGTCGCGCTCCGTCGCATGGGGAACGCCGCCATGTCTCGTAGCACTGGGTCGGGGAGGGAGGCCGCCACGTCGGCAACTTAGCATAGCGCTCTTGCGTCATCTTGTAGTTGCCACCATGACACAGCGTCCACTTGAAGCGTCGCGAATTTTTCCAGAGCGTGGTCGAAGCGTTCTTCTAGAGGGATTGATCGAGGGTTTTTGAACAGTGAACACCGCTCGATTCTTCAACAAAGTACACCAAAGGCAAGGGCAAAGAGGGCCTGTGCCCAAACCACACGATACCACGAAACCCCGTCCGTTATTGGAGCAGTGCGCGCAGGCGTAGAAGCCGAGACGCAAGAAGACTTGCGGTAAATTTTATGCAACTACTTCTGAAATGTCTTTGGTACACCTATCTGTATTCTTGTCCTGCACCTGCTGGTATAAGGCCGGGCTCATCCTGCCTACGCGTCTGCCACGACCGCCGGACTAGCTACAGGTCATCCGCGATTGGAGTGAACGGCACCAACGAGCGTGGAGGCTTTCGATAGGCGCGGTCTCTCATTATCTACCTGTCAGCTGAAATTTGCTTGCCTCATGAGGTGCGCTCTACACACACACATTATATATATATATATATATATATATATATATATATATATATATATATATATATATATATATATATGAGTTCCGAGCATCAGGCGTTGAAGTCCAGCACCTCCACCAGTGTCACAACGTGGAAAAACAAGACCGGACCACGATGGGACAAAAAGAACAAGGAACTGTATTATCAGAAAACCACAGGAAGCGCAGACGCCAAACTTCGTCTTCTTCCGAAAAAACTGGTGGTCCTTGCTCGTGCTCCTACTTCGTTTTTCTCGGCTACCCAAGTACATTTTCCAAAGTACAGTCGCGACAATATATATATATATATATATATATATATATATATATATATATATATATATATTGTATAAGGTTCATGATAATGTCAGCAACCAATGCAGCGATAAGATGCACCCATAGTGTAGCACGTACGTAAGCCAAATACTTTGACCGAATATCTCGTTTCGCCATGGCTTAAAGAGAAAGGGTACTTCGAAGACACGACGAGTTCCCAACCACACATATCATTTACATGGTGTCCCACCTGTCATGCACCAAGATTATTAAAAATACGTGATTAAGTATAAAGTACCCTTTCTACTTAAGCCATGGCGAAACAGCATATTCGATCATAGTATTTCGCCTACGTGCGTGCTATCCACTGCATTGGTTGCTGACATTATGATGACACGAAAAATCAGGCGTGCGGGTTTTTATTCATTGACGACGCACTGTGATAGCGCACTTGGACACAGTGACAAACAAAACCAGTTGCTGACGTAAGCATTGGTCCACAGGAGCGTGCCAGGTAGGTACGTTGGGACGCATGCTACTCGGCACCATATTGGCCTCGGACTCGGCAATCGCACCTAGCCGTGCGGGCACCATCAAGCTCCACACAGCAGTGCAAGGAACTGCACATGCATGCAAGCAGGCAACTGCACAAATATCCATTGACTACCGCAAGTATTCGACGTGTTGCATGCGAAGAACTTCGCACCCTACTGCCATCATACATTCGCTGGCCCCAAGTGTGCCTAACAAAGAGTCGTTTCATCGCAGTATTTATTACATTCTGCCTTACACATAATATGCGCCTCAGATAAAAACGCACACAAACCGCAGCAACACAATGACGAAATGAACATTTATTACTAAGTAAGTTGTCCAAGCTGGACAGCGGTACACGACCATTGATGTGCTTCGAGTGTTTGCTTTACAGGTAGTTCTACAGAAACAGTCCACTGCCCTTTTAGCGAGGCGAAAAAGGAAAAAAAAATGAACGCTCACAGACGAAACGGCAACATGATGCACCCAGTTCCGCAATGCTGGCAAGCTTATGTGACAAAGTAGAGATTGCCAGGTTTAGAGCCCGCCGCCTGATGAACCGCCGAGTCGCTTAAGAAGGATAGCGTTCATTCTTCGAAGCAGTTCGAGGCGCGCCTGCACCGCCCTTAATATTTCGGTGTCCGTATGCAGCTTGCACTCCACAGCTTTGTCAGTAGATTGCACTGTCGTCTGACAATAACTATCGACGAAACGCTGTGGCTCACTGCTGCGTCCAGCCACTGCCACGACGTCGTCTTCGGCGTAGCGCGTCGAGGTGGGAACCTCCTGAGGGACGCAGAGTTGCGGCTCCAGTTGCTTGACTGAGTCTGGGGAGTCATTCTTTGGACCACTCATGATGCTGTCGAAAGATGAGATCCGTTTGCCGAGCCGGCCACACTTTGTATAAAAGGCACTGACGCGGAACTCTTGCCTTCTTACGATCCCGATTCGCACGCCGCTTCGACCGGGCGCACAATGAACACTGCCCGGCAGTTGGCGGGAGTTGGCGCTCGGATAGCCGTTGTAATTCCTCCTCTCCCACCTCTCATGGAGGCCGCGCGAGGGCGCCACGGCGCCACGTAAACACGGTAGCCGCTGGCTGGCTGCCTCAAAGCGCGCGCGTCAACGCCTCCCAGGGGAAGCTCCCGCAGCTGCGACGACGTTTTTCCTCATGTGTTATGCCATTGCATGCGTTATTTTCTGTTACAGTGCGTTTTCGCTGCGTGCTTTCTCTCTGAACGCATTCCAGCTGAAATGACGTACTGACAGGTTATTATGTGCAAGTCTCACTAAGAGGGCTGGTTATTTGCTTCACACGCCCCGCATCTATACGCCCCATTCACAAGACGCCTCTATAGTTCCCTTTCGCGACCAAACCACCGATCTCGTATTTCTTGCTTTAGAAACAGGGAAAAAAATTGGCAGATCCCACGTGCTGTGGGATTAAAGGAAATGCGAAGCACGCCTCAGGTACGTAAAATAGATCTGCATTGTTATCTTGCTATACCGATTTTGATACATATGGAATTAACAAAACGGCCTTAAAAACACTGTGGCATGTAAACCATGCAGCTCATGACACGCATGTCATGATTCTATATTTAAGACCTGTCAAGTACGTTCGACATGCAGTCGTGTTGTTCCGCAGCAGTTTTGGTATACATCCCATTAACGAAAGGCGTGACATGTAAATCATGCCTCTCATGACATGCATGTCACCAATTTCATATTATTAGAATGTGTCAGCCATGGTCGTCATACACTGTTGTCTCGCCATACCAATTTTTGTATATATCAAGTTAACGAAACGGCCGCAAGAGAACCAAGACCGTGGCATGTCAATCATGCCGCCTCATAACATGCATGTCATGATTTTCATGTTATGACCTGCCATTTATGTTCGTCATGCAGTCATGTTATGGTATACCAATTTTTGTATACATGCCATTAACGAAACGGACAGGAGAGCAGAGTCGTAGGCGGCTAGATAGATAGATAGATAGATAGATAGATAGATAGATAGATAGATAGATAGATAGATAGATAGATAGATAGATAGATAGATAGATACGCTCAAAGTCACCGAAGTTCGCTAAGAAATGCTTCGCATTTAAAAAGGGAATTCACTCATGGCAGAACAGGTCAGCGCCCCCACAATCGCATGAGGCGACGGCCGAGGTGTCGCGCTTGCGTAGCGCTTTGCGCTGTGTGAGGTTGTGTGACTTATGCTAGGTGCTTTAACGAACGTACGTGGATCGAGCATATTTCTACGGATTTGCGAATGTGCGGAGGGCAGTAGCGCGTTGAACGTTGCTTTTCGGCTTGAAATTACATGAAAATTGGCCTGTGCGACCGAGAAATATTGTTCAAATTAACTGTCGAGCGTGTTTCAGATTTAGTTTTCCCCCATTGAATGAAATGTTGTCACTCACTTTGTAGGGACCAATGGACCACTTCGAATTATCGACGGTTCGAAGTGACGAAGTTGGGACTATATATATATATATATATATATATATATATATATATATATATATATATATATATTAACGCTTCAGTTTGTGAGCATGGTTTCCGCGTAAACACATGGGGGCTACTCCCTTTTCAACCTAAATCGTGCTTTCTGCTAGTCTTTTTCAAGGCATGCCCGTTAACGACTTCGCCTGACGCGGATTGCGCATAAACTCTGCCCTCCTGACTCGGCACTAAGCTTCCTTGATCACCCGACAAAACGCCCATATACAAGGCGCGCATAACAACCGCAGAAGCTGCCATAGGAGGTCAGTAGAGCGTGCCTCCACTATGGCCGACTAGAGGGGAGACGCAAAATGTGAAAGCGTCTTCCCTTCACTCAGGTCATGCCTTCACTTCCACGACGACGTCCATTCTTCTCACAAAGCTTTCACCTTCCGCCCCTCCACATCTTCCTTTGAGTGCCCATCCTCCTCGCATCAACGAGACCTCCTCGGGGCTTGCCCTCCTAGCAGCCACCAATTTAATATAGGTAATTTCTCACAAACAGAGCATTTATTTAGACACATAATTCTGGCTAATTCTTAAGTATTCATCTTCTTAGGGAGTGCGAAACTAAACGACCGATGGATGCAAGAAACACGAGACAAAGCCAGTTGCACGACACACGGCACATGCGGCTGTGTCCAAACCAAACACTGCTGCAATACATTATGCAAACTGATTTAAAAAAAGATAAATTGGAGTTTGTACGAAAGACACGGAAGAACTAGAAATAGCGAAGCGAGAACCGTATCGCAGCAATACTGTATAAAGCCACAGAAGAAATATTTGAAAGCAATTAAGCATTGTTATATTCATTGTCGCACGCTTAAAAATATAAGACATTATGTATAGCTAGTGCTCTGCGGACGCATTTTTATTACGAACAGGCCCAGTAATGATGGCATATTGAACATGACACGGTGAGGTGCGACTTCTAAAGGCGTGGAGAAATGTAAGGTACAGCCTGATGCGACCGCGAGGTAAACGATGAACGTCACAAGGCGCAACGCATATTTGCCGCAATGTGCAGTTCATTTAATGGTCGAATAAAAGGGTTCAGCATGCCTATGCTGCAGTTATTTTTACTGAAGACATTTACAGTAGTAAAACTTGGCTATTTGGCTACATACGATGCAAGTTTTCCTAATTGAAGTAGTACGCGATAAAGTAATAATACCTGGTGATTTACGTGGTCAGACCACGACATGATTATGAGATACACCATATTGGAGGGCACCAGAAATTTTGACCAACTGCGTGTTTTTAAAGTCAACTGAAAACACACTACACCGGCCTCTATCATTTCTCCCTCCAACAAAAATATGACCACTACGTACCGGACCGAATTCGATGTACTTGACCTGCGGTTTTGATTCTTTAAGTAAAGACAAACATTTGTGCGGAAGATGTCCCCTAGCTTAAAATCTGTTAAAAAATTTTTCTCGTTCTCTTTTTGTTTCTTTACAATTCTTTCCGGCGGGTTCCGTACCTCTTCCATTAATGTAAGCACTACTTGAAAGTAGCTTTATTTGCATTGATTTCGATATGCCGTGTCTCACACAAGGAACCCAGTAACGCAAACATACGAAGCCAATTTTATGAGGGCACATTTTAAAGCCAGTTACGCTCAAATGTGTCTTCAAGATTTCAAGCAATTGGCCCACCCAGAAGTCCTGCATAACAGCTAATTTCCTCGTGCTAAAAAAGGATGAACGTTCGCGTGCTTTGTATGTATCTATGTGCGAGCGTGTGTACGTATGTGCTTGTCGCATGTGTGTTGATATATCCGTGTGTATGCATGTGCTTGTCGAATGCGTGTCGATACACACGCATGTATCTATGTGCGTGTGGTCATACGTGTATGTGTCGTACGCGTCCGCGTGTGCGTGTACTATGTGCGTGTGGTCGTATGTGCTTGCGTGCGTATTTTTTCGTGTGCTCGCATGTGTACGCGTATTATGTGCGCGCGTCCGTGTGTGCGTGTTCGCCCATGTGTATGTATTTGCGTTTGTTCATCGTGTATATATGCGAGTACGTGTGCGAATGTGGTCGCATGTGCACGCGCGTGTCTGTATTTTTGAGTGTATGTCTGCGTATGTGTGTACGTGCGCCCGTGCGTTCGTATGCGCGCGTATGTATATGCGTGCGCGAATGTGCATGTGTGCGCGTTCCCGTGCGTGAATGTATATGTATGTGCTTATGTGCACATGTGTTGGTATGTGCGTGTGTGTTGCGCTCGCATTACACCTCGACAAAGAATAGGCACGTGCGTTCTGTACACGCTCTTTCAAAAACACGGCATGCGTTTTGCACAGTGGCATTGACACAAACGCATTCGGCCCGCCTGTGCCGGGAAATCGCTTTAAATAAACTATTTGTTCTTTTTTACATATTTAATGTATTTAGCAACCACTTACATGCAACACATTCTCCTGTATATTCTACGCTGCTTGCATTGTATGCGTCGCCGTACGGCCAGCCCAGCGAACGACGGAGAGGCAAACCGCGCAGCCACTGGTAGGCACTCGTATTTTTTCGGTGCGCTCTCGCTTGTTTTAACCTAAGCGTCCCGAAATAAAAACTTTTGTTACGGGAACTACCACGCCGCAGCGCTACTGTACCGGACCTGTGGGCTTTCTCCACTGTAGAAGCTGCGCCAAAGCGGCAGCCGTCTGCTGCGCGCTTGATATTTTGGCTGCTATTACCCATCACTGCGTTAATTTAGCTCCTATAAAATACTACGTCACTGCAAGATAATACTGCAGTGGCTCACCGCACAGAGAACGCGTTTGTGCTGTAAATACAGCGATCTTGTATATTTCCTTCCATGGTTGCACATTTGTCACCGCAATGGTCCGCACTTACGTAGCCGTCTCAGGCACGCGTACTGATTGTAATTCACCGTGAGCGGAGGTATTTTAATTTAGTTAAGTGTGGCATGACGGCCGTAAAGTTGCTGCAAAATAAAATGAGCACGAGAAGGCGTACATAACCAAGAGAACGAAGCAGATATAAACGGCTTGCTCATGCTAACGCTTTGCGCCTTTCATTTACTTTCTTTTATTTCGTGCGTTCGATATGCTCTACAAGACTTCCTCTCGCGCTCTGCTGTTTCCTTCAGAAATAAAAGCAAACTTCGAAATTCATTCCGTATGCTCGCCGGTTCGTGCAGAGCAAATATACTCGCTGATCAATTAATACGTACATGTAATTACACAATGAAACAGACAGCATATTGCAAGGACGCAAACCTTTTATGTTTTACTGCCATTGAAGACAATAGGAGTACTGATCTACACGGAAGGCGACGCGAGAGAAGTGCATGGCTCACCAAATCACCGATGAGCTTGAGTGAACAAGTGAGCGAAGTGCAGCAGACTTGCGAAGAACACGATGCCAGATGTTTGATGGCGACGGAGGACGTGGGCGGTTAGGCAGCTCGATGAGATGGTACCGGCATCTTGGCCAGGCGTCTCGGTGTGGAACTCGAACCCGCAGCCCGACTGTTCACACTATGCCTGCGGGCACAAGATTCAGGAAGTCCTTGCCTGGAGCTTGCGAGCCACTGGGGTTCCTTTGGCTGGGATCAGGTCAGCAGGAGGTCCCGGTCGGGTGAAGCCCTTGTGGCTCGGGTCCGGAACCCGACTGCCGTCTTCAACGCCCGGGCCGGTGGACGATCCGCTGCCTTCCTCGAACTCTCCTTCCTGGAAAACTCTTTCGTGGAACCTCTCTTCCGGGGAACCCCACTGCCGCTTGCTTTTCTTTCCTTTCTGCTTAGTTGTTCCTCTCTGATAGGCCACCGCTGTGCCACCGTGTTATTCAGCCAGTGGCCGCTAGGAACTCCGTGGATGTTTGTGGTTGGCTGCTTTTTTTTCTTATCTTATTTAATTTTGCAAGCCACGCCTTTCTCATTCGTTGTCGTTTTCATGTGCCGTCCTCCCGGTCCGCGAGCGTCTTCTCACATCGTCTTCTTTTTCAGTGCGTGACTTCTTTAGTTTTTCGCGCGCACTTTTCAACATCACTTTCGGGTCGCGCACTTCACACATCACAAGAAGCCCCCTTTCGAATAAGTTTTTTTTTAGGAGAAAAAAAACTGCAGTGAAGTGCGCGTCAAGTTAAGCACAACACGTTCACACATAGGACAACCGATGGTTCACATGACACTTAATGCATCTTCACACTGCAATACTAGTGACACACTTAGCGCACTTTTACACATAACAAGAGAAGTTGTGGTGAGTCTACACAGAGTTCAAACATAACTTCTAACATAACGACAAGACCATACACAAAGAAGTGTCCATCCCCAGTCCAGAATTCAAGAACAAGAGAGCCTCCGGCTGTCATAGTGCCTCTACGTTATTGCGTCCCAAACAAGACGTATGGCACGTTTCACACACTTAAACAAAAGCATAGCAGACGCTGGTAGATGCTTCCACTGAGACGCGTCTCTTCTCTTGCTCCACAAAAGACTCGGACGCTCTGTCGCGCTACACGATCCGCACGTGCAATTCTCTGCAAGCCCAAGCTGTTGACCGCACGCGCAACGCGTTCGACGCGTTCGGAAGATCACTCGATCACCTAGCAGCATAGCCGACGTCTCGACGGAAGTACAATCTGACTTCAGGAATGCCCCAGAAGATGCTTTTGCATTATTGCTCATAAAGCACTGTACAAACATTGAGGCCTCTTTTCCCATTTCATAAATTGGACGCAACTCAGGCGTCTTTGCATCTGATTGCCCTTCACCTAGAACGCTAAGGAGTTCAAGATCTCCTTCAACAGACCTTGTAGTGCATCCTTTCACACTGTCAATCATTCCACTAGGATCATGTTTACAGATTACACTCTCCCATACTGCTGTTTCAATTTCAGGCTCTACTGCGCCCGCATTAATGAGTCCTTGCTCATTCTCCTCGACTATATTAGCACAGGCCACAGCTGTGCTGTCCTCGAAACTAAGCTTCCCTCTATTCACAACAAGGTCACCCAAATAGTCCTGGACAATGCCTATGTCATGTGTACCCGCCGGAAGCGGCACATCCAAACTGTGGGCGACAAACGCCTTCGAGATTTCTGAGCGGCATTGACCGTCATGTTTTGGAGGTTCTCTTGCCTCCTCAAATGTGCTAGGCCTCCTAGAGGCTCTATGACAGAACTTATCCTCTGTGGAACTTCCATGTTCCTCAGTTACGAACTCGCACTTCGCTCCATCACGCTCACACAATCTAAAGTTAGTTCCTCGGCTGCCTATGTCACTAACCTGACTTATACTATCGTTTAGCAGCACATCTGGCCAAACGCCATAGCGATGCTCATAACCGCCACTACCGAGCGAATCATGCTCGTGACCAACGCTCTTGCAGGACAGCTCAAACACCGGCTCGCTGGAGCTCCCACCTAACGACCATTCGCGCCTCTCTCCCAAGAGCCTCGTCTGCTCTGCCAGCTGAAGTCGCAACTGAAGCGTTCCTAACTTCAATTCTTCAATTTCCCTTTCCTTCTTTTCCATTTCCCTTTCAAACTCCATCTGCACCCTTTCCTCCTCTAGTTCTGCTGCTTCGCGTTCGTCACACCACGCCTTTAACTCCTCGCCCTCAAGACCCATGCGCCGTGCCAGTGTCTCTAACACTTCCCTTAATTCTGAAGTCATTGTGGAAGATACAATATCTGCGAAAAATAAACGGCTTTGTCCTGTCCTGTCGTAGCGGACGCCAATTTGTGAGGATTATTTTTAAGCAGGTTCTTTTATAGATTCGTTTGAGGACGACTCTCTCAGGCGAAGCCTCCGAGAGTCTAATCGAGGACAAAGCCGTTTTTTCACACAACACGACACACACACACAACTTTTAATTAAACTGTTGCAAAGAGAGACAAACTAAATGACAAGCACTTGAGAGAGAAACAAAATTGAAAAGACAGTAGGTCCTAATAAGGTCTCTATAGGAGCTACGAGAGTCCTGGCAGTTTAATGTCTAAGGGTTCGACGGTGATGCGTGAAGGCGACGCGAGAGAAGTGCATGGCTCACCAAATCACCGATGAGCTTGAGTGAACAAGTGAGCGAAGTGCAGCAGACTTGCGAAGAACACGATGCCAGATGTTTGATGGCGACGGAGGACGTGGGCGGTTAGGCAGCTCGATGAGATGGTACCGGCATCTTGGCCAGGCGTCTCGGTGTGGAACTCGAACCCGCAGCCCGACTGTTCACACTATGCCTGCGGGCACAAGATTCAGGAAGTCCTTGCCTGGAGCTTGCGAGCCACTGGGGTTCCTTTGGCTGGGATCAGGTCAGCAGGAGGTCCCGGT
>JABSTT010002186.1:0-61290 GCA_013339685.2 Hyalomma asiaticum | reverse complement strand
CTGTGCCACGAAGCAAGGCTACATGCGGCAAAGGAAATGGTCGCCTTACATTATAAAGCAGTGTAGCCTATTTCTTTTAACTTTAAATTGCACATTCCAGTAGATTGTGTAATAAACTTTATTTGAGCGTTCCATTTGGTTTTGATAGTTGAAACAACGTTACATTTTCCCGGCAGCTTGTTGAACATGATCAATCGTTGCAGAAAGTGTAGAACTGAGGCACATTTTATCAACTTTTCCGCACTTTCTTGAAGTGCCACTAGAAAGGCTCCTACTCTTTTTCTAAGCCGCCCAAACAAGCTAACTCAATGATAGACAAGGTTGCGGCGAACCACATTCTGCGAATATGACAACGCTGCGCACCACACAGACGCCGTATTTGAAAAAACAATTCCCGCGCCTCTTTTGTGCGCTTGACCACTCGCCATCGCTTCCTAGGTGTCGTCACGTTCTACCGCGAATAACTTTGCGCAGTTGTAGCTCGTTGATTGTTCGAAACCAGGTGTACCGTCATATCCTGTGGCCATCCCACCGGCGTGAGCGCAGGAGCAACCGAAACCTCAGCGCAAGCGTCAATGACGTCATTTACTCACCTCATGTCACGTGTCAGAAGTGGGCGGAGTCTCGACGGCGCGCCGCGCCTACCCGCTCCTCGCCAGAGAAGGGTGGGGAGGCCGACCGAGAAAACGAAACCGATACAAGCGGCCACTTAAACCCGTTTAACTTCTTTATTATTGCACCAATTGGCAAAATTCTTTCGGGAGCATGTTCACATCGCACAGGAGCGCAGCTATATTTTGAAAACAAATTTTGGACCTCGGGGTTGTTTAGGGACCCTTTAACCACCAGGAGCGCGCCTTTGCTAGCATGCAGGGTGCTGGGCTCATTTCCGCCGTTGTTCAAAAAAAACAAGAAAGAAGAGAAAATATATAACCGCGTACAGTTTACATGCATACAACCAATTAGGTATTATCCGCTGCTGTCTAGACCACCCCAGGCTACATTAAAAAAAAAGAGCTGAGATAATTATTATCAATCAATTGGCCATAGTTTAAAGGGAAGATTTAAACTCAAAATGTCCAGCGGGGGACCTGCACAGCATGTTTGTTCATTAGTGCACAATAAATTAATTTTCATCAGAAGAAGTGTAATGGTTTCAATTTTCGCTGATTCTAAGAAACCACGCGAGATTTCAAAAAGTGCAGTGTGATTAGTGCGGCCGCGTGTAGTAGACTTCTCACGCGCTCAGGAAGGGTAATAGATAACAGACGCGTACAAACCTGCACTGAATAGATCACAAGAGAAAATGACACGGAAGGCCACAGCTTTCGCCTCATCGGAAAGCCCATGCCTGCGATGGGCTTTCTGAAGAGGCGAACTGCGGTCTGTGGGACTGCGGTCTGTACGCACCATTCATAGGTTCATTTTTCACGCGTTTGAGGGAGCTAATGTTGCCGCGTGCATACGCAGCAATATTAGCACTTAGTTCGCGTGGTTGACGTCTTTCAGACGTTCACCACACGAACTAAGACGTCATTCCCCCAATAAGAAGTCTTTTTCGTCTTCTGTGCCAGCTGGGTAATTTCGCTACTCGGCAGAGGCCTATCAGCATCCAGGAGGGACATCGCCCACCCGATCCCCCTTTTCGCTGGGGGCGGACATGGAGAGCGGGTACAGTTTACACCAACTTGTGCGCAGTCACCGTAGGCATCTGAGGGACATCCATTTACAACGGAGATTCGTGCAATAATTGGATCTTTCTAATTAGGGCATATATTACAATATTTGATCCTTATAATTAAGGTCCTGTTACATATATGCAGCATGTTAGTGTCTCCCTCTAGTAAAAGCGTGTTATACGAAGTAAATGGAGGTAAGGCCGATGCGGGCCTACAGACTGCAAATATGGCAGTGCGTCACAGTAGGTCACGCCGCAGCTGCGCGTTGACGTCACGCTCCCCTCGCAGTGCGCGCTGACGTCACTCTACCCCTCGCCTGCCGCGCGCTCGCCGCAGCGCCCGCAGCTGTTCGATGAACGCTTCACTAGCTCGCAAGGAACGAGAACGCGCCCTCGCCAGCGAGGGACAACCCTGACGCAGCCAGTGTCTGCTAGCGTCGAATCAATTCAAACGCGACACCTAGTCAAACCGATGCAAACGCGGTGTGCACCCCCCGTGCTGCTTCGCATCGCCTCATGGTCCCCTTTAGCGGGAGATGGTGTAATTTTTTAATTGGCGACTATGGTAAAACGGTAAGATGCAGCACACCACTGTGCGGCTCTCTCACTCCGTATAACACAGACAACGAACCCTGGCAAGAGTACCTGGAACGCATGGAGCAGTTCTTCGCTGCGAACGAGTGCCGGACAACAAGCAGTGCGCAGTGTTTTTCATCTGCTGTGGGCAACTCACATAGCCGATTCCGCGCATCCCCTTTTCACCGAAGAAGCCGACTGGAACTGCACTTCAAGACTGCTTTTAGACGCTTAGCGACCAACGCTCGCCGAAACTGTCCATAGTCGTAAGCAGATTCAAGTTTAATAGTCGCGGAGAATCAGTGAGCGCGTTCGTTGCCGCCCTAAAATAATCTGGGAACACAACGAGTTCGGCACGCCTGAAAGTACGGTAGTACTTCTCGTTCTTAATCGCTGTCCAGATTGCAACCGGTCCTTCATAATTAAAGTAACTAGGAATCTAGAGGCACTAGTCGGCTCTTGCAGTCGTGATGCGGTAGCGTTCTCATCGCTGCAGGATCGCGAACGGCACAACATCTCATGGATGCGACCCGTTTTGATGGCACTCGTGTCAAGCCGAATGGCAGGGATGAGATGTTTTACCCGGAGGTCCTGATGTCGGCAGGAGGTTCTCGTGAATACTGGCAAAAAATCTCATAGCTGCGATACGGCAGGAGCTCCTCGTGAATCACAACAAAATGTCAACGAAGGGATCGAAAAGGAGGAGCAAGGAGACGTATAGACGTAAAAGCGTCGTAGAGAGAGCAATGCAGCAAGCAGCGCGGGATGGTTGACGAGCTTCACACGAGGAAGCCCGAGTGCGAGAAAGGTGTAGATGTCTCACGTGGCGAATTTGATTAGAATACGTCGGAGCCTAAGATCGAAACGCTAAAGACAAAGGCACTACGCACGAACACTATCACAGGGACATAACAGCGACAGTAAACATGTGCAGTAGCGTTGCCGCTATTTCCATTTTAATTCACAAAGCATTGTCGCGGGAATGCAGGGTGAGGAGCCTTCGCGAAGTTGTCGAACAATGACACGAAGGCAAGACACTGGCGAGGATAGTACACTCTGCAGTCAGATGAACAGGCGTCTCGTCCTTTCTACTTGCTACTCAAGAAAAGCGTTCAGTTACCCGCCACCGAGACAATGGCTCAAAAGTGTGAGACAGACGACGTCATACAGACCTTCTTAGGACACTTGAGCTTTATTTCCTTTTCTTTGTATTTGGGAATGATTTATCGTTATCTCAGCGAAGAGAGGTCGTTAAGTAACTAGTTGCGATATTTGTTTTTTCACTTTCTCCTACATGATGGCCCCGCCACGGTGGTCTAGTGGCCATAGTACTCGGCTACTGATCCGTGGGTCGCGGGATCGAATCCCGGCCGCGGCGGCTGCATTTCGGTGGAGGCGAAATGTTGAGGCCTGTGTGCTGTGGAATGTCAGGGCACGTTAAAGAACCCCAGGTGGTCGAAATTTCCGAAGCCCTCTACTCGGCGTCTCTCATAATCAGAGCTGCTTTTGGGACGTAAAACCCCAGAAATCATCATCATCCTATATGACGAATTTCTTTCGCGAACAGCGTTTCTTTTGCCAATTTTTAAGGACCTGCGAAAAAATAATAGACATTCGGTTATTTGTTGCAAGCCCAGATGCGCGTGTCAAATTCTCAAATGTTTGCGATGTGTTGCTTGGAAAATAAAGTAGTTGATCCCTCCACCCTAGGAACCGCTATACACGAACGTGAAACCTGTCTTCGCGAAGTCGTGGAATGCATAAAAGGCAGTCTTGCGAAACTAGAGTTGGGAGATGGCATGAGTACTGTGAACAGGTGAAGACGTTATTCACTCAATCTCGGTACCTGGCCACAAAGGTTTGATTTCAATAGCAAGTGCACATTCGATAGCAAAGGCGACGCATCATTCGCCTATAATTTGTGTCCCACCACCAACTGCACACTTAACGGCTGCCAGATTTCACCCCTTTACACTTGCAAATGGATTGTCAGAGCCAGTATTCATGGTTTCGTTAGACAACAGACATATTTCATTCACTTAGCGTAGCGGATGGTGCAGCACATGGGAGATGTGGGTTGCCATTACAAAACTACGTTGCCCAATCCCCTCCATGAATTTTTATTCGCACATGTCCGGCCTGGCTGCTTCCTCACTGTGCCCCTTCTGTAATGAAGAGCAAACGATTCACCACAACAAAATGTCAACGAAGGGATCGAAAAGGAGGAGCAAGGAGACGTAGAGACGTAAAAGCGTCGTAGAGAGAGCAATGCAGCAAGCAGCGCGGGATGGTTGACGAGCTTCACACGAGGAAGCCCGAGTGCGAGAAAGGTGTAGGTGTCTCACGCGGCGAATTTGATTAGAATACGTCGGAGCCTAAGATCGAAACGCTAAACACAAAGGCACTACGCACGAACACTATCACAGGGACATGACAGCGACAGTAAACATGTGCAGTAGCGTTGCCGCTATTTCCATTTTAATTCACAAAGCATTGCCGCGCGAATGCAGGGTGAGTAGCCTTCGCGAAGTTGTCGAACAATGACACGAAGGCAAGACACTGGCGAGGATAGTACACTCTGCAGTCAGATGAACAGGCGTCTCGTCCTTTCCACTTGCTACTCAAGAAAAGCGTTCAGTTACCCGCCACCGAGAGAATGGCTCAAAAGTGTGAGACAGACGACGTCATACAGACCTTCTTAGGACACTTGAGCTTTATTTGGTTTTCTTTGTATTTGGGAATGATTTATCGTGATCTCAGCGATGAGAGGTCGTTAAGTAACTAGTTGCGATATTTGTTTTTTAACTTTCTCCTAGATGGTGGCCCCGCCACGGTGGTCTAGTGGCTATAGTACTCGGCTACTGATCCGTGGGTCGCGGGATCGAATCCCTGCCGCGGCGGCTGCATTTCGGTGGAGGCGAAATGTTGAGGCCCGTGTGCTGTGCGATGTCAGTGCACGTTAAAGAACCCCAGGTGGTCGAAATTTTCGATGCCCTCTACTACGGCGTCTCTCATAATCAGAGCTGCTTTTGGGACGTAAAACCCCAGAAATCACCGTCATCATCCTATCTGACGAATTTCTTTCGCGAACAGCGTTTCTTTTGCCAATTTTTAAGGACTGCGAAAAAAATAATAGACATTCGGTTATTTGTTGCAAGCCCAGATGCACGTGTCAAATTCTAAAATGTTTGCGATGTGTTGCTTGGGAAAAAATGTAGTTGATCCCTCCACCCTAGGAACCGCTATACACGAACGTGAAACCTGTCTTCGCGAAGTCGTGGAATGCATAAAAGGCAGTCTTGCGAAACTAGAGTTGGGAGATGGCATGAGTACTGTGAACAGGTGAAGACGTTATTCACTCAATCTCGGTACCTGGCCACAAAGGTTTGATTTCAATAGCAAGTGCACATTCGATAGCAAAGGCGACGCATCATTCGCCTATAATTTATGTCCCACCACCAACTGCACACTTAACGGCTGCCAGATTTCACCCCTTTACACTTGCAAATGGATTGTCAGAGCCAGTATTCATGGTTTCGTTAGACAACAGACATATTTCATTCACTTAGCGTAGCGGATGGTGCAGCACATGGGAGATGTGGGTTGCCATTACAAAACTACGTTGCCCAATCCCCTCCATGAATTTTTATTCGCACATGTCCGGCCTGGCTGCTTCCTCACTGTGCCCCTTCTGTAATGAAGAGCAAACGATTCACCACTTTCTTTATATGGAAATTATCGAACCAATTATACGCCAAGCAGGCCTGTAACTTTCTGAAACGATGATTATTTCCTACGTAGAGTCCACTTTGAGGTCCAGTCACGTTGACGTCTGCTTAGGAATAACAAAATTTCCAGTTGCAACCACACTAATCTTACCTTAATTATCATTGTATGTGCTTCGCCAAATCACACGTATAAAAGTACTCTTTTAAATGAAAAGTGTCTTGGCAAATCCCATGCATTGGGCATGTTAAAATTTACACTGGAATAGAGAAGATAAAGAAGTGGATATAGTGGGTCGTACTCAAAGAGCGACGAGCTGCTCTGCTTGTCCACCCGTCTTGTACGCAGTCTGTTTACGAAGCAACAAGAATAGAACCCTCGAGGTAAGAAAGCACCTGCGAGTATAGCTAAAGCCGTACGAGTTCCAAGGAGACAGCGACTCGGGAGTCGAACTTGTGGTACAGCTTCGGTCCGTCGTTCGACGACGCGCCGTGTTTTTCGCAGATGGCTTCGGTGCCGTACGCGTGCCACGTGTGCCAGATGGAATTCAACGGGCCCGTGACCTACAAGGGCCACCTGGAGAGCTCGAAGCATCAGAAAAAAGTTGCCGTCCAAAAGCAGTTGGAGACGTTGTCCACTGGAGGGGCCACGGCGAGCAGCAGCCAGCACAGCGGGACGTCAACTGGTTGTCCTCGCACGGTGCACAGCCTCGTCCAATGCACAGAAAGATATAATTCACCGTTGCTGCAGGCGGACCCCCTACGCTTTTTTTACTGTAGGCTGTGTAACATTACAGCAACCTGCCAAGAGGCCCTGACAGCGCACAATCAGGTTGGATGATCTCTGTTCTTCATCCCTTGACCTTTTCGGTGTTTCCGTTTAGGACACCGTCCCATTGCTTTCCGTCTGAATAGACTAGGAGAAACTTGTGTCCTCCAAAAATGCGGCGTTCACGATGTCCGTGGGAACATAGCACTCGCTCGCGGTGCGCAGTAACCAAAACCTTGGCCTCTGATATTGGCTAGGCTTATCCAGAAAGAGCCACCAATCCGCCATGGATTCATGGTAGCCCTTTCTTTTTTTTTTCTTCCCGAAATATAATTAACGAGGAAAAGGGAGTCGTATATATATATATATATATATATATATATATATATATATATATATATATATGTGTGTGTGTGTGTGTGTGTGTGTGTGTGTGTCTGGCGAATTTCATTACGATTATTGTCCCAACCGTTATTTTTTGCCCATTGTAAACGATACTGTAAACGGCAGCAATTAGCGCAACCAACCCAGGGCGGTAGCCCGTGCATCGGAGCGTTTCGTCGAAAAATATCAATCCACTAGTTAAAAGAAAGGCACGTGGGCAATATCAAATCGTTAAAGTATCGGATCTTTATACTTTCAAATTGCTCTGCCGCAACAAAAAGGCAGCACTCGGGAAATCGGACACATTTCTTAAACTCGCGAACTTTCAACAAAACCAAGTCTCTTATCACGTCCGATATCAACCGCCTTGGCACGTTCCATTCTCACGCACACACTATGGAGCGCAACGCATCCGATCGTCCCAACAACATTAAACTATTTCGAAATGCAAGGAACAGATGTTTTATTCCACACAAAAGAAGAAATTAGAGGGCTGTTCACGTAACCATTCAAACTTTTTTATAATAATGGAGCATGCACGTGTTTTGCAAGTTGTCTTCCTTTCTCATTCATTATTCATATACTCTACATATATATATCTATGTCTATTATATGTGCATGCATATTTGTATAGATTTGCGCATTGTACATTGTAACGCATAATTGAAGTGCTTAGCATTTTTTTGCATTTTTCTTTTTTTTCTGTTTTGTCTCCTCTGAGATCAAGTGCTGTACCCTCTCGTTTTACCGCCGATGGGTGGTTGGGGCTTGATCAAGCTGTCATTGGACAGCTTTTTTCCCGGCCACCTTTTTTCACCGTAAATGTTTGTTTTTTTGGTGAAAATAAAGTTCTTTGATTGATTGATTGATATATACGCTTTCTTTAATTAAATATACTGCAGCACTGTTAGCGCTATGGCAGGGAAACCGACACAGCTATTGAAAGAGACAGTAATGCATTTCAAAGGTTTATCGAGGGCTGAGAAAAAATATGTTAGTACATTTCTCGCATACAGACTGCAATGTCATACCAGATAAATCACCAATGAATCAATTATTCTTTCGCAAACAAAATGTCCCCGGTCTCGCAATAGTTCTCGTGATCAAGTCTGGCCGCAACCACACGAACAAAATAAAAGGGCGCAGCAGCGTAGTGGGGGGCTACTGTATCCCAATTTTCGCTGGCGTTTATCCAGAAACCTTTTCTGTTGATTTTTGTACAACCGATATAAGATTTGCTCCAGAGATAATTCCTGGCGTTTTCCTCGCGAGAACCGTTTACCGGCGCCTTAGCGGAGAGCTCCGGGGCAGTTTTGATGAGCTCCTTTTCCTTAAGTTCCAATATCGGCATTTCGCCCACCATTGAAATGGGGCCTCCCGTAGCCCGCTAAGCTACCACATCTGATGAAATGCTCAAGAGATTCGTTTTCATTGGAATTGTGAAATGAGGACATGTCCGATCAGCGTTTATTTAGCGTCCTTTTCACCAGCATGTCCTACTTTAGTTTATGAGCTCTTGCGACTAATGTCACGTTCTTATTGTCTAGAGCCGTTTGTAACGCTCCCCCTCGTATTTCATATACTGCAGGGCTGGAAACACCAGCGCGCTTTGGATACCAGTAGACGTCTGCAACTCAGACCTACACGGGAGGCGGCCCAGCCGCTGCCGTTGCCAAAGGTGGCGGCCCGGACACCACCGACACTGCAGGTGTCGCAGCCGCCGCAAGGACAGCTGGAAAAGAAGTCGCAGCAGAAGGACGAGGTGATTGACCTGTCCTGCCGACTCTGCGGCATTGTGCTCTTTGAAGACGTTGTCTCCAAGCTCGAGCACTTAGAGACGGAGGGCCATCGCAAAAAGAAGGTCCTCCCTCTTTAAGAAGGACAGGCGATGGCATCGGGGCTGCATTGGAAGAGGGAACCTCCGAGAGTGGGTAGCAGCCGGGCCATGTAAATAAACTTTAAAATAAACTTTTTCTCGCCTTTCATTCCGTGTCCCTGTTTGCCCTCTTTTGAACGGTTCAATCACAGTAGCGTCCGCTAAATTAATTGGAGTGATTTCTTACTGGTGTAAAGATGGATTAGGTGTGTGTGTGCGTGTTCTAAATAATATACTATAAAATACGGACTTCCATTCTGAAACGTTCCTTAGGCTATTTGAATAATTTCGTATGTTCACAAGAGGTTCACGTGTGAAATGTGACAAAACATGACAAACATTTCATCCATGTGGACTTCGTACGGAAATGTGAAGTTGTCGGATTACGGAACTTTACGTATCGGCGGCGTTGGGCGTCTTTGCACAGTCTGTGCATTTCAGTCGACAAAAATGTGTAACTTTGCGCAGAAGAAGAACATCCCTGCTTCTATTTGGCTGTATGTGCTATGTGTCCTTCTCTTTAGAAGTATAATTGCAAAGTAGGGGTTTTAGAGCAGAACTTTAAAGAATTTGGCCTGTATGCGCACTCCACTCAATGACGCTGTAGAGGTTAATGTGGAATACGGGCGTGTGCGTTGGGCCATTCCTATGCCACTTATATTATAGGATGAGCCGAATGAGTGTCGTAACTTCTTTCTTTCGGGGGGCGCACACTGGCCGCAGATACTATGCGATACTTCCGCGAACTGCGTCACATATATGCACAGCAGCACACCATCTAATTGACGAGCTTGCATTGTGTCGCGCTTGTACTTCCTAGAGTAGCAAGTTAAATCTGAGGGAAGACCGACGTCCTTTCAAAGGGTGCATGCTATGGCGCGCTGCTATCTGGCGATGCGAGACAGGTGACACTGTGGCGTCGTCAACGCACAACATTGACTACCCCGTCGGTACACCATGCATCTTTAAGGACTCTCTGCCATTTATACACCACACCACCTACTACGCTTCCGCCTGGGTGGACGTGCCACTGCGGGATCGCAACTTACGAAAATCCCTCGTTGTGCATATAATTCGCCACCAGAGGCCTCCTTGGACGGACGCAGTGAAAATGCTGGCATCGCATATCGCCTTCACCGAAGCGGACATTCGTCTGCCACTTCTGTGTCTATGGATTGGGCCATGTCCGGACTGTGAACACTGCATACGAAACCGTGTTTACCATTCTCTGATGAACTGCCCGTTGCAGCCTGGTCAATTGTAATGCTGATGTACTGAGATGTTCTCGTATGAGCCGATCGAATCCTCATCATCACCATGAGCACAGGTGAAGGATTGACCTTGCAGTCGACGCTGTGTGATGCTAAGTGAATCCTACAAATATTACTTCTAACTGCACGCGACTTTTTTTGTACTTCACGGTGGTCGTGCACAAACAAGGTATGACACTCTCAAGGCTCTGCTTGCATTGCTGCAACTACAGCATTACACTTATCTGTAATGCTTGAATGTTGAGCGTGATGTGGTATATTGCGGTGGGCCCTCCTGCCTATTGAGTCCATGTGTCCCTCTTCTATTCATTTTAACAGTGTAGCTGTTCTTGTTGAAGCTCGTGCAGTTGTTGACTACTAAAGAAAAAAAAAGAGCCCTCCGCCCACTGAGGCGATTATGCGAAGCCAAATGTGCGATAAAGTGTAGAAGAGGGTCAGCTCGAAATAGCGGGTTCGCAACCTCGCTGCTTTGCATAATGCGAAATGCGAACAAAGAATGAAAGAGATGAATTAGTGGTGAAGGATCAAAAACGGTAGTGGATGAGGGCTACGTTATCTAGACACCGTCAGCTGGTGCTGTTATTGATGACACTTTGATAGATGCCCTGAAAAAGAAGTACCTAGATTAGCTGTGTTGCAGTTTCGCACCATATATGTCGGTGACCTGTTATTCCTTTCAGAAGACTGTTTCAGTAATAATAAAAGACATTTGTTTTTGGCGGCTGCGAATGCACGGCGAACATAACTGACAGGTAATGGCGTCAATGATTTGGCACTTTTTTCATTTACAGTGGTATGATGTTGTGAGGGCCATTACACGGTGACAGCCACCTCCCCGCACCACACAGCTGCTGAACGCATCGCCAACAAACGAGAGAGAGGGCATGAAGTGGAGAGGGAGGGACATGCTTTAACTTCTCGTCGTCTTTCGTATGTTGGCGATCAAGTCGTGAAACGGCCCTATTGTGTCTGTGACGGCCGAGCGGCAGAGGTAACGGCGCAGCAGAGGTGCGCGCTTAGATTCCTGCACCTTTTCACGTTGAGTGGAAGTGTTCTACCGCCGAGTTTACAGCTGCGCATACCACTGGGCGTACCATTGAGTTTTCAAAGACGATGGTTCTTCTTGGGATGCTTAAAAAACGGAATTTTTATTTGTCTCCCCAAAGCATCAGGTTCCACAGTTGGCCAAAAAAGCGTGTGTTTTTACATTTCTATAGGTTTACAAGAGTTCATGGCAGTGTTTTTACATTTCCAAAGGCTAGACAGATAATGTGACTGTCAATCGCGCAAGATGAAAAGGGAGAGTTACACAGCACCCAAACCCTGGATGGGGGTGCATACCAAACACACTCTCTTGTTCAGCACGTCTATAAATTTGCAAAACTAGCGCTTCGGAAACTACTCCTCTCCTAGCCAAAACAGTTCAGCCAATAAATGGTCTAGTGCAATGTTGTACACGCGAGAAAATATGAGCCACTCACTCTCGGTTTCGCCTGGTTCACCGCCAGGCAGCTGTTCTCCCAAAGGGAAAACAGACCGGCTGCCAACACGAAGCGAGCCAACGCTCCGTTGGGGTATCTACCGCCCTTGATGAATCTCCCCATTTCCCAGCGAATGGAATGCCCTGCCCACAAGCGAACAAAATGTTGCAGCGAAGCGGCACTTTAGCAAAGCATGTTCATTACTCTCGTGCTTCCGGCAGCTGACGCACTGCAACGTTGGGACATAATGCCACTTGTACATTCGATCCGCCGTGGGCAGGACAGCCCACCTGAAACTCCAAATTGTGCCTTGGATGGTCGCCGGTAGCCAGCTGGGTGTTAGCAGGACCCAAGGAAAACTACAGTTTGGTGTCTCGCAACCGGAGTTGATGAGCAACTCCTGCGCCAACTCTGTTTCTGATTTCTAATAGCGGTGTGTCTAACTGCAGTGAAGCTATCATTTTATAAATCCCGACGACGTGCCTATAAAATCGGGTAGGTGTGACAGCCTTTCGCTCCGAGGGCAATGCCTGCAGAAACTGACGGCCCTGGACTCCTAGGAAGTATGCGGCGACCTTTCTCGCGGGATGGTGCTCTTGTAAGTATAATACTCTAAGGGTTGTCTCAATGGGATAGATGTCCGCCAGACCTACCGCGGATGTGATGTTCCAGCCGCTTTTCTGCCTAGGAAAACCGAGTTTCTCATATTTGACTAGAGGAGCTTTTGCGCCCCAAAAACCTAATGAGTTGTGATTTGACCTTGTGAGCTATCTGGTATGGCAAAACTAGGGAGTTTGCCATAAAGCACAAACGGGCAGTGAACACATTCATCAACAAGTACCTGCCTACATTATAAGGAAAACGGAAATTCCGCGCCCTCGTGACTTCCATTTAAAAGACTGCAGTTCCGCTTGCCAACTCTCACGAGACGCCCCTTGTGCATTATATTCTATGCCTAATATGCTAATTTATTCGCAAACGCGATGCCATTAAGGCTGGAGGACGAGAGAAAATGTAAAATAAGGAACTTGCATTTATGTAGATTAAGCTTGGCTCCGGAGAGTTTCGAGTAGACAGTAAAGACCTAGAGGGCAGCAGCAAGGCTGTATTCGTCTCTGATATACGGTGACAGTAGTTATATAGTTTCGTTTGAATGGTGATAGTGGGTAGGTTTCCGTTCATGAGTTGTGACTGTCTGCCATATGGCGCGCCATCCCATGTGTATTCTACATAGTGGATTTCTTTTATATGGGTGCGGTTCTCCCAGTAAGTAGCTGTCCTAGGTACAGATATCTTTCTACGACTTCTAATGTATGGGTTTCGACCTTGAACAGACGTTTTTTTTCGCCGTGCCACCTTACCATTATCTTTGTTTTCTGCATGTTTCATCCTTAATCCTACCTTAGCGCTTTCTCGGCTTAAGTCTTTCAATCATTCTTTTGCAATTCGTCGCCTCATTTGCTAAGAGTACTATGTCACTCGGCCCACTGAGGCGATTATGCGAAGCCAAATGTGCGATAAAGTGTAGAAGAGGGTCAGCTGGAAATAGCGGGTTCGCAACCTCGCTGCTTTGCATAATGCGAAATGCGAACAAAGAATGAAAGAGATGAATTAGTGGTGAAGGATCAAAAACGGTAGTGGATGAGGGCTACGTTATCTAGACACCGTCAGCTGGTGCTGTTATTGATGACACTTTGATAGATGCCCTGAAAAAGAAGTACCTAGATTAGCTGTGTTGCAGTTTCGCACCATATATGTCGGTGACCTGTTATTCCTTTCAGAAGACTGTTTCAGTAATAATAAAAGACATTTGTTTTTGGCGGCTGCGAATGCACGGCGAACATAACTGACAGGTAATGGCGTCAATGATTTGGCACTTTTTTCATTTACAGTGGTATGATGTTGTGAGGGCCATTACACGGTGACAGCCACCTCCCCGCACCACACAGCTGCTGAACGCATCGCCAACAAACGAGAGAGAGGGCATGAAGTGGAGAGGGAGGGACATGCTTTAACTTCTCGTCGTCTTTCGTATGTTGGCGACCAAGTCGTGAAACGGCCCTATTGTGTCTGTGACGGCCGAGCGGCAGAGGTAACGGCGCAGCAGAGGTGCGCGCTTAGATTCCTACACCTTTTCACGTTGAGTGGAAGTGTTCTACCGCCGAGTTTACAGCTGCGCATACCACTGGGCGTACCATTGAGTTTTCAAAGACGATGGTTCTTCTTGGGATGCTTAAAAAAAGGAATTTTTATTTGTCTCCCCAAAGCATCAGGTTCCACAGTTGGCCAAAAAAAGCGGGTGTTTTTACATTTCTATATGTTTACAAGAGTTCATGGCAGTGTTTTTACATTTCCAAAGGCTAGACAGATAATGTGACTGTCAATCGCGCAAGATGAAAAGGGAGAGTTACACAGCACCCAAACCCTGGATGGGGGTGCATACCAAACACACTCTCTTGTTCAGCACGCCTATAAATTTGCAAAACTAGCGCTTCGGAAACTACTCCTCTCCTAGCCAAAACAGTTCAGCCAATAAATGGTCTAGTGGAATGTTGTACACGCGAGAAAATATGAGCCACTCACTCTCGGTTTCGCCTGGTTCACCGCCAGGCAGCTGTTCTCCCAAAGGGAAAACAGACCGGCTGCCAACACGAAGCGAGCCAACGCTCCGTTGGGGTATCTACCGCCCTTGATGAATCTCCCCATTTCCCAGCGAGTGGAATGCCCTGCCCACAAGCGAACAAAATGTTGCAGCGAAGCGGCACTTTAGCAAAGCATGTTCATTACTCTCGTGCTTCCGGCAGCTGACGCACTGCAACGTTGGGACATAATGCCACTTGTACATTCGATCCGCCGTGGGCAGGACAGCCCACCTGAAACTCCAAATTGTGCCTTGGATGGTCGCCGGTAGCCAGCTGGGTGTTAGCAGGACCCAAGGAAAACTACAGTTTGGTGTCTCGCAACCGGAGTTGATGAGCAACTCCTGCGCCAACTCTGTGTTTCTGATTTCTAATAGCGGTGTGTCTAACTGCAGTGAAGCTATCATTTTATAAATCCCGACGACGTGCCTATAAAATCGGGTAGGTGTGACAGCCTTTCGCTCCGAGGGCAATGCCTGCAGAAACTGACGGCCCTGGACTCCTAGGAAGTATGCGGCGACCTTTCTCTCGGGATGGTGCTCTTGTAAGTATAATACTCTAAGGGTTGTCTCAATGGGATAGATGTCCGCCAGACCTACCGCGGATGTGATGTTCCAGCCGCTTTTCTGCCTAGGAAAACCGAGTTTCTCATATTTGACTAGAGGCAGCTTTTGCGCCCCAAAAACCTAATGAGTTGTGATTTGACCTTGTGAGCTATCTGGTATGGCAAAACTAGGGAGTTTGCCATAAAGCACAAACGGGCAGTGAACACATTCATCAACAAGTACCTGCCTACATTATAAGGAAAACGGAAATTCCGCGCCCTCGTGACTTCCATTTAAAAGACTGCAGTTCCGCTTGCCAACTCTCACGAGACGCCCCTTGTGCATTATATTCTATGCCTAATATGCTAATTTATTCGCAAACGCGATGCCATTAAGGCTGGAGGACGAGAGAAAATGTAAAATAAGGAACTTGCATTTATGTAGATTCAGCTTGGCTCCGGAGAGTTTCGAGTAGACAGTAAAGACCTAGAGGGCAGCAGCAAGGCTGTATTCGTCTCTGTGATATACGGTGACATCATCCGCGTAGGCGGCCACCTTGATGGTGCCACCACCGGGGATTTGTAATCCCAATATGTTCGGCTGGTTTCCCACTTCGACTAAAAAGGTTTGATAGTTACTCCGAACAGGATGGGGAGAGGGGACACCCCTACCGCACTACTCCAGACACTGGGAAGTAGGCTACTGTTTCTTGATTTAAAGTCAAGTCGCTACTAAGGTCTGCGTATAGTTCCATGATTATATAAAAAACTGCCTGGGGAAGCCAAACGCAAGGAGAGTGGCAAAGATTTAAGTGTGCTCTACCATGTCGAATGCCTGCGCTTGGTCCAAAGAGGTGAGCCACCCCTTGGCCTGTCTCAACCTCGTGTAGTCTATGATGCCCCTGCTAACCATGTTCAATGTATGGACGTTACGGTCCACCACTGAACATGACTGCCAAGACCGGATGAGTGAGGGCATAATTCGTTGCATAAGTAGGGTTATAACTGTCGTTAATAATTTTAACCTGTTCCTAGGAGTGTTATTGGTCGCCAGTTATGTGGATCCTCGAGGTGCTCCTGAGCTTTAGGGAGAAGGACTATTCTACATCGCTTAAAAGACTGTGGGAGGGTGTGTGTGCTCGTAAATACATTATGAACGTCGCATAATGCGGGTCCAAGCATATCCCAAGATGTTCTATAAAATTCTACATCCAGTCCATCGCAACCTGGCGCGGATCCCTCATACAGGTGACGCAATGCCCTTTTGAGCTCCTCTAAGGTGATGGGAGCCACCAGACTACAATACTCTTCCATAGAGAGCTGCGGGAGGTTGCTGAGGAATAGATGCTCGAGGACTGAATTTAACCTTAAATGAAGCTCTTGAGTTCCCAGGCTCTCAAAATGCGCGCAAAACCTCAAAATGTCTCGATTACTTAAATTCCCCCGGTTTTCCAGCTGTCCCTGACTGGCGCTGCTTATGTGATTTAGTACCTACGGGTGCGAGCTGGGTAAATACCTGGACTGGTAAGAACTCGCTGCTGTCGATGCTAGTGCTCTCTGTCGCTCTAGTCTCTGGTTCAAATAACTTATTTAAGTTTTCATAAGAAGAGTCGAGGGTTTGCCTCTTTCAGCAATGCGGATGTGCTGAAGTGTCGCTATAACTAGGTTGGAATAACGTTGCTTTAACTTTTTCCCCTCATGGGTACAGATCTCCTTCCACTCCTGTTTGAGACCATCCCAACTGTGCTTGCCCAGGGAGGCTTCTAAGTGGTTGCGCAAGCTGGCCCTCGCCTTGAAATTGGTAGGACAGCAGCACCGGCCTGTGGTCGGAGATGCCCACGACATACGAAGGGGTATAGAACGCCTTGCAGTCTAAGACCGATGAACTCTAAAAGAACTTGTTGTTGGGCTAGTTGGTAGAACATATCTAAACCTTATTTTGAGCGCAACCACACGACACACCCACACACCCAGGCCTCAACCACGCACAGCGCTCACTTCCAACTGATTTATTCAACGCACGAAGGCTGAATATATACATGTGGCACATGCGCGCATACATGATATGAAGCCAACACAACCGAACAACTCTATACATTTTCTTCTTGCTCTTTCCATCTTATAGTCTTGATCTTATGAACTGCAATTCACTAGGGAACAGAGATAGCGACGGGGTGCTTACACAGTGGTCCTTATCTTTTTCAATGTAGAAAGCCTCTAACACTTCACGTGCAGTTTTTCTTTTGCTTCTGCCCAGAATCTTAGTCTCGGAGAATCCTGCGTCACAGCCACACATTATACAATGCGCAACCAGGTGCGCATACTTATCATCTCGTTTTATTAATTTTTGGGCGTGTTCCCTTAACCGGTCATTAACACACCTTTCGGTTTGACCGATGTACACCTTGCCGCAGGATAGGAGTATCGAGTACACGACCCCCGTGGAACACTTTTTAAGAAAAGGCCTCTCATACTTCTTCTCGCAGTCGCGCTTTTTGCTCACGCAAATGCTTTGGCACAACTTCCCGATTTTCTCGGGCGCCGAAATGACCATCGGTACACCGTGCCTACCCGCGACTTTCTTGAAATTGTGCGAGAGTTTATGGATATAAGGAACAACTTGTGGCCTAATCCTTGAGGACTGGGTAGCAGTCGACGCTTCCCTTGTTCCACGTTTTAACTTCTGCAGCAGTGATTCAACAACGGCTGTGATGACCGATCGAGGGAAGCCTGCAGCCTCTAATCGGCTAACCTGATTGCGAAAACTAAGTTCCATGCTGTGTAGGCAGGACCTCCTCAGCGCCGATTCCAAGCAGAGAGAGGCTACGCCCCTCTTGACAATCTTTGAGTGGGCAGAGTCGTACGGCAACAGCTCCTTCTTAACACGAGGATGATAAAACCAGCAAAAGTGCTCATCGTTCCACGTGAGGCTCAAATCTAAAAATTGCAGACAAGCTTCTTGCGGTATTTCGACCGTGAAAGATAGGCCTCGTCCTAGTCTTTTAAAGACGTTTAAAATAGCTTCAGGGGATGTAAGGTCTCCCTGTAAAAGAATTAAAAAATCGTCCACATATCTAAAAGCTTTTACAACGTCCCTTCCATTAAAAGCATTATCCAAGTCCCCATCTACTTCCGCTAAAAGGATATCGCAGAGAACCGGCGCGACACACGAACCAATACATATTCCCTGTCGTTGAAGGTAGGGCTTTTCGTCAAACGTTATAAAAGTAACATTGAGGTAAAATTCCAAAAGCGATAAGAAATTGTCAACGGTAATTCCTGAGTCATTGATAAAAGGAACGTCGCAATTCTTTTCGATGCAGGAATTTACAGATGCAAGAAGCTTGTCATGCGGAACAGAATAATACAGAACAGAATAATACTACATCCACTGAGAAGGCGTTGCAAGTACGATTGCGAGAGTGCAAAAAATCGCACACGTCACTAGATCCCTCAGTTCGGAAGGGGTCATTCACTGCAAGCTTTTTAAGCTTGCTCTGCAGAAATCTACTAACATTAATTTGCCAGGACCCCCCTTCACTAACAATAGTACGAAAGGGTATATCAGGTTTGTGTGTCTTAGCAGAGAAAAAAACGTTAAGGTTGCTCCCTTTGCTATTCTCTATTTCCCTGGCTAACACCGTAAGCCCCACATTCTTGCAGAAGCCAACAAACTTCGACTTAACGCGTGTCTCACCCTTCTTAACTGGACGGAAGTTCTTCTTAATAGCCTCTAGAGCTTTTTCGTTAAACGCTCCCTCAGGTATGACAACAAAGCAGCCTTCTTTGTCTGCTAGCATTAATTTTAATTTGGTGTCTCTTGAAATGCGACACAACGTTATTTAATCTTTTATCTTTAGGTCGACCTAGAGCCTGCGGTGCACATTTTAAAAAACAGTCCATACCATCTTGTAGGCATCTGTCACGATCTTGACTGGCCTTCGCGGACACGTCCCTGTTCAATCCCACAAGTTCATGGGCAGACAGGTTAGGCGGCAAAGCAAACTTAGGTCCCTTCTGGAGCCATCTCTCTACCTCTGCCCGAATGTAGGCGTCCTCGAGCACAACGATGCGCCTCCGCTCTTCTCTCCTTTGCTTTCCACATACCTTGAGTAGTGGGGGCAGGACCTGTTTCCACCTTGCTTCCGTGAGTTCGCCCACATGCTGCCTCAGCCTTCGAAGAGATTCAGCAGCCAGCCTTTGTGGAAACAGACTGTAGTGGACCACGCGAAGCCAGTCGTGGAACAAACACACCTGACGCCATAATTCGGCCTTGAGAATCTTGCACACTCTTTTGACATGCCTCCAGGAAGGTCGTATAATTCCGAATAAGGCACACACTTCATCAGGGGTAATGCCCTTGCGTATGCAGAAGGCGCACTTCCTTGCTTGGCAGGTGGCCTCGATGATGTTGCGCACAAGTCCATCAGTAAACGACACAAAAAAGAACGGGGAACACGACAGGCCCACTGTACTAGAAATGTCCTCTAAAAGAACTTGTTGTTGGGCTAGTTGGTAGAACATATCTAAACCTTATTTTGAGCGCAACCACGCGACACACCCACCCACCCACACACACACACACACACACACACACACACACACCCAGGCATCAACCACGCACAGCGCTCGCTTCCAACTGATTTATTCAACGCACGAAGGCTGAATATATACATGTGGCACATGCGCGCATACATGATATGAAGCCAACACAACCAAACAACATATACATTTCCTTCTTGCTCTTTCCATCGTATAGCCTTGATCTTATGAACTGCAATTCACTAGGGAACAGAGATAGCGACGGGGTGCTTACACAGTAGTCCTTATCTCGCGGCGCATCATTGTGCTCGAGGACGCCTACATTCCGGCAGAGGTAGAGAGATGGCTCCAGAAGGGACCTAAGTTTGCTTTGCCGCCTAACCTGTCTGCCCATGAACTTGTGGGATTGAACAGGGACGTGTCCGCGAAGGCCAGTCAAGATCGTGACAGATGCCTACAAGATGGTATGGACTGTTTTTTAAAATGTGCACCGCAGGCTCTAGGTCGACCTAAAGATAAAAGATTAAATAACGTTGTGTCGCATTTCAAAGACACCAAATTAAAATTAATGCTAGCAGACAAAGAAGGCTGCTTTGTTGTCATACCTGAGGGAGCGTTTAACGAAAAAGCTCTAGAGGCTATTAAGAAGAACTTCCGTCCAGTTAAGAAGGGTGAGACACGCGTTAAGTCGAAGTTTGTTGGCTTCTGCAAGAATGTGGGGCTTACGGTGTTAGCCAGGGAAATAGAGAATAGCAAAGGGAGCAACCTTAACGTTTTTTTCTCTGCTAAGACACACAAACCTGATATACCCTTTCGTACTATTGTTAGTGAAGGGGGGTCCTGGCAAATTAATGTTAGTAGATTTCTGCAGAGCAAGCTTAAAAAGCTTGCAGTGAATGACCCCTTCCGAACTAAGGGATCTAGTGACGTGTGCGATTTTTTGCACTCTCGCAATCGTACTTGCAACGCCTTCTCAGTGGATGTAGTATTATTCTGTTCTGTATTATTCTGTTCCGCATGACAAGCTTCTTGCATCTGTAAATTCCTGCATCGAAAAGAATGGCGACGTTCCTTTTGTCAATGACTCAGGAATTACCGTTGACAATTTCTTATCGCTTTTGGAATTTTACCTCTATGTTACTTTTATAACGTTTGACGAAAAGCCCTACCTTCAACGGCAGGGAATATGTATTGGTTCGTGTGTCGCGCCGGTTCTCTGCGATATCTTTTTAGCGGAAGTAGATGGGGACTTGGAGAATGCTTTTAATGGGGGGGACGTTGTAAAAGTTTTTAGATATGTGGACGATTTTTTAATTCTTTTACAGGGAGACCTTACATCCCCTGAAGCTATTTTAAACGTCTTTAAAAGACTAGGACGAGGCCTATCTTTCACTGTCGAAATACCGCAAGAAGCTTGTCTGCAATTTTTAGATTAGAGCCTCACGTGGAACGATGAGCACTTTTGCTGGTTTTATCATCCTCGTGTTAAGAAGGAGCTGTTGCCGTACGACTCTGCCCACTCAAAGATTGTCAAGAGGGGCGTAGCCTCTCTCTGCTTGGAATCGGCGCTGAGGAGGTCCTGCCTACACAGCATGGAACTTAGTTTTCGCAATCAGGTTAGCCGATTAGAGGCTGCAGGCTTCCCTCGATCGGTCATCACAGCCGTTGTTGAATCACTGCTGCAGAAGTTAAAACGTGGAACAAGGGAAGCGTCGACTGCTACCCAGCCCTCAAGGATTAGGCCACAAGTTGTGCCTTATATCCATAAACTCTCGCACAATTTCAAGAAAGTCGAGGGTAGGCACGGTGTACCGATGGTCTTTTCGGCGCCCGAGAAAATCGGGAAGTTGTGCCAACGCATTTGCGTGAGCAAAAAGCGCGACTGCGAGAAGAAGCATGAGAGGCCTTTTCTTAAAAAGTGTTCCACGGGGGTCGTGTACTCGATACCCCTATCCTGCGGCAAGGTGTACATCGGTCAAACCGAAAGGTGTGTTAATGACCGGTTAAGGGAACACGCCCAAAAATTAATAAAACGAGATGATAAGTATGCGCACCTGGTTGCGCATTGTATAATGTGTGGCTGTGACGCAGGACTTCTCCGAGACTAAGATTCTGGGCAGAAGCAAAAGAAAAACTGCACGTGAAGTGTTAGAGGCTTTCTACATTGAAAAAGATAAGGACCACTGTGTAAGCACCCCGTCGCTATCTCTGTTCCCTAGTGAATTGCAGTTCATAAGATCAAGACTATAAGATGGAAAGAGCAAGAAGAAAATATATAGAGTTGTTTGGTTGTGTTGGCTTCATATCATGTATGCGCGCATGTGCCACATGTATATATTCAGCCTTCGTGCGTTGAACAAATCAGTTGGAAGCGAGCGCTGTGCGTGGTTGATGCCTGGGTGTGTGGGTGTGTGTGTGTGTGTGTGTGTGTGGGTGTGTCGTGTGGTTGCGCTCAAAATAAGGATTAGATATGTTCTACCAACTAGCCCAACAACAAGTTCTTTTAGAGGACATTTCTAGTACAGTGGGCCTGTCGTGTTCCCCGTTCTTTTTTGTGTCGTTTACTGATGGACTTGTGCGCAACATCATCGAGGCCACCTGCCAAGCAAGGAAGTGCGCCTTCTGCATACGCAAGGGCATTACCCCTGATGAAGTGTGTGCCTTATTCGGAATTATACGACCTTCCTGGAGGCATGTCAAAAGAGTGTGCAAGATTCTCAAGGCCGAATTATGGCGTCAGGTGTGTTTGTTCCACGACTGGCTTCGCGTGGTCCACTACAGTCTGTTTCCACAAAGGCTGGCTGCTGAATCTCTTCGAAGGCTGAGGCAGCATGTGGGCGAACTCACGGAAGCAAGGTGGAAACAGGTCCTGCCCCCACTACTCAAGGTATGTGGAAAGCAAAGGAGAGAAGAGCGGAGGCGCATCGTTGTGCTCGAGGACGCCTACATTCCGGCAGAGGTAGAGAGATGGCTCCAGAAGGGACCTAAGTTTGCTTTGCCGCCTAGCCTGTCTGCCCATGAACTTGTGGGATTGAACAGGGACGTGTCCGCGAAGGCCAGTCAAGATCGTGACAGATGCCTACAAGATGGTATGGACTGTTTTTTTTTAAATATGCACCGCAGGCTCTAGGTCGACCTAAAGATAAAAGATTAAATAACGTTGTGTCGCATTTCAAAGACACCAAATTAAAATTAATGCTAGCAGACAAAGAAGGCTGCTTTGTTGTCATACCTGAGGGAGCGTTTAACGAAAAAGCTCTAGAGGCTATTAAGAAGAACTTCCGTCCAGTTAAGAAGGGTGAGACACGCGTTAAGTCGAAGTTTGTTGGCTTCTGCAAGAATGTGGGGCTTACGGTGTTAGCCAGGAAAATAGAGAATAGCAAAGGGAGCAACCTTAACGTTTTTTTCTCTGCTAAGACACACAAACCTGATATACCCTTTCGTACTATTGTTAGTGAAGGGGGGGTCCTGGCAAATTAATGTTAGTAGATTTCTGCAGAGCAAGCTTAAAAAGTTTGCAGTGAATGACCCCTTCCGAACTAAGGGATCTAGTGACGTGTGCGATTTTTTGCAGTCTCGCAATCGTACTTGCAACGCCTTCTCAGTGGATGTAGTAGATTTGTATTATTCTGTTCCGCATGACAAGCTTCTTGCATCTGTAAATTCCTGCATCGAAAAGAATGGCGACGTTCCTTTTGTCAATGACTCAGGAATTACCGTTGACAATTTCTCATCGCTTTTAGAATTTTACATCAATGTTACTTTTATAACGTTTGACGAAAATCCCTACCTTCAGCGACAGGGAATATGTCTTGGTTCGTGTGTCACGCCGGTTCTCTGCGATATCCTTTGAGCGGAAGTAGATGGGGACTTGGATAATGCTTTTAATGGGGGGGACGTTGTAAAAGTTTTTAGATATGTGGACGATTTTTAATTCTTTTACAGGGAGACCTTACATCCCCTGAAGCTATTTTAAACGTCTTTAAATGACTAGGACGACGCCTATCTTTCACGGTCGAAATACCGCAAGAAGCTTGTCTGCAATTTTTAGATTTGAGCCTCACGTGGAGCGATGAGCACTTTTGCTGGTTTTATCATCCTCGTGTTAAGAAGGAGCTGTTGCCGTACGACTCTGCCCACTCAAAGAATGTCAAGAGGGGCGTAGCCTCGCTCTGCTTGGAATCGGCGCTGAGGAGGTCCTGCCTACACAGCATGGAACTTAGTTTTCGCAATCAGGTTAGCCGATTAGAGGCTGCAGGCTTCCCTCGATCGGTCATCACAGCCGTTGTTGAATCACTGCTGCAGAAGTTAAAACGTGGAACAAGGGAAGCGTCGACTGCTACCCAGCCCTCAAGGATTAGGCCACAAGTTGTGCCTTATATCCATAAACTCTCGCACAATTTCAAGAAAGTCGCGGGTAGGCACGGTGTACCGATGGTCTTTTCGGCGCCCGAGAAAATCGGGAAGTTGGGCCAACGCATTTGCGTGAGCAAAAAGCGCGACTGCGAGAAGAAGCATGAGAGGCCTTTTCTTAAAAAAGTGTTCCACGGGGGTCGTGTACTCGATACCCCTATCCTGCGGCAAGGTGTACATCGGTCAAACCGAAAGGTGTGTTAATGACCGGTTAAGGGAACACGCCCAAAAATTAATAAAACGAGATGATAAGTATGCACACCTGATTGCGCATTGTATAATGTGTGGCTGTGACGCAGGATTCTCCGAGACTAAGATTCTGGGCAGAAGCAAAAGAAAAACTGCACGTGAAGTGTTAGAGGCTTTCTACATTGAAAAAGATAAGGACCACTGTGTAAGCACCCCGTCGCTATCTCTGTTCCCTAGTGAATTGCAGTTCATAAGATCAAGACTATAAGATGGAAAGAGCAAGAAGAAAATGTATATGTTGTTTGGTTGTGTTGGCTTCATATGATGTATGCGCGCATGTGCCACATGTATATATTCAGCCTTCGTGCTTTGAATAAATCAGTTGGAAGTGAGCGCTGTGCGTGGTTGATGCCTGGGTGTGTCGGTGTGTGTGTGTGTGGGTGTGTCGTGTGGTTGTGCTCAAAATAAGGTTTAGATAAGACCGATGACTTAGTTGACGAAGACACATAGACGCGATCTAACCGTCCTTGTGTATTGTTGCAAGCCCAAGTACTCTGGAATGTTTCCCCATGGTGTAATACATACGCGTCAGTTAAATTAAACTGCTCAACTATTTTCCTGCGTAAATTTTCCTGCGTAACTATTTTCCTGCGACGGGTGCGCAAATGTTGAGGATCCTAAAGTGCTCCGACTCAATTTCAAAAACTAATGACACCATTCGGCCGTCTGAAGAAAGAAATCGTCAAGGCTTGGCCGGATGTTGCTTACATTGCTGACTGCATGCGGCGTACATTGAGCAGCCGACGGTAGTGGATTGACTCCAAGGGGAGTCCGTCTGTAGAAAAAATACTGGAAGAATATCAAGCACTGTCCATCAGCTCAATAGTAAGTTCTTGTAGATAATAAGCCTTTAGTGCAAAGCAAGGAAGATATTGAGAGGAATTTTTCCCTCTGTTTTTTTTCCATATATTTTCCTTTTTTTTTTGCTTGCAGTAGCCGTTTGCATTCCATCGCAAGGGAGGCACATTAAGGACCTCCAGCTGTTTTATATTAATCCAGAGTTGTACTACAGTGTCCCTAATAGCCCCTCTGTCACTTCAGGACATTACTCCCCAAAGTTCACATGTCTTATTGTCACTCACTCCTGTCTTGTTTTGAAGATGTTGCTTTTAGGTGCAGCTCCTTTTCCAATGCTCGTGTTCTGATGGCAACATGAATTTTTCATAATCTCGTTTCGGATTTATGCGAAATGCGCATGCATTGGACTAGGTGTACAACTTGCTCCAGTACACAAGAGAACAGATAATCTTTGTTCAAAAAATGCTTACTCTATAACTCAGACTGGAGAACACTTTGTCCTTTTTTCTGAAATATTGTTCTTTCAGATGGATTAAGATGCTACGACATTTTTAACACCACTGCTGAAACAACCACGCTATGTTCATATGTTCAAATTGACACTATCTACACGTACATCGCGCACAAACATTAACGTGTGGTGGTGGTGGTCTTCAGCCCAAATTTATTTCGCTTTTCTTCAGTGGAGATCCGATTTGATGGCTTGCACTGTTTGAATTCAGTTCAGCTAGAGTAGCCTCAGTGCAAATGCAGCCAAACCCAGACACAAGTCGTTTTTGTTACTGTACTTCTGCTACACCTGAATAGTCGTTTATTTCTTGTACTGTTAGTGTAACTGCATTAACTCTACTACCTGCACTTGACATCGACAGCTGTCGGTGGCAGATTTTGTATGACTTCTCACGAGTACTTAGTCTCATAAAAGGTACACTGAAGGAAAAAGCAAACTAAGCAAGACAAAACATTTCTTGGGAACTGTACTGACATTTTTGATGCGTGGAAAGGAGGATGGTTGCTGAAAAAATCTTGATAAAAGTTCTGAAACCGTTCCAAATTCAAAGTGACAATGTCGCATTTTCACTGGAGCTCTCCGACCAGTTAGGTGACTCTTTCAAAGACTTGTAATATGTGCGGATATGAAAACTAGCCTGAAAGTCCCGTAACCAGTGGAGTCTACTGTCATCGCAGCATGGTGCAAGTGCAGGCTATCCCAGCTCTGCTGCTACATACCACACCCAACCTAAAGGCTGAAACTTTCCGCGTCCGCATCACGTTTCAATGCACTTGTATTTGCAGGACTACCAGTCTTTGTTTTCTGCATTGCACCAGATACCAGCCAGCTCGGAGTGCTTCTGTTTTTTCTTTCTTTTTTTGCAGCTATGTGAGCGTGGGCGTAAATTTATTTTGATGAAATCCTTTGGATGACAAATTGGATGACACACGTGGACTGCCATGCGGCACATTTTCATACTGCTATTTTTTACTCAATTTTTAGGCCCATCTAGAGTTTGAGATCATCACTAGTATGCCAAATTTGCGAAGCCTTGAGCAGGCTTTAGATCAGGCAAAAGAAAAGATTGCGCAGGCAGCACGACAGAACCGCCACCTGGAGAGCTTCTTAGAAGACTTCGATGTCTGCATGAGTGGAGCCTCAGAAGCTACAGTATATCGTACATATATTCTGCTGTATATTATCAGTACCCTATTTACTTGTCTGAGGGCTCCACTTCTGTGCGTTTTAACACTGTGGCTTTTACGAGAAGGCGGAATGCTTAGCAATTTTTTTGACTGCAGTAGAACTCTGTTTATGCATTGCTCATTATACGACCACCCGTGTTTTTACCATAATGAAGCATGGTCGTGGCAAATTCTTCACAGGGAGAAAGCACTAAAGGTCTGGATGATGCCACACCCTGTGGGAAAGCATTGGTGCATGATTATGAAGCCTTCAGATAAATAGAATTCTGGCTGGAGTATGAACGGATCAGTGATTTGTCTGCATGGTCATATCCAACGTTGCACTCAGCTGTCGCAGTTGGGTATCACCCTGCAGAAAGTGCCAAATGAGCAGGACTACATACATAACTTGAGGGCCTCACACTGATTTTTTTAAGTTATGTGCTGTCATGTACTGTACAGCCCATCGCATGATTATATTAAGCTTCTATGCTAGCAGAATGGGTGCCAGCAGTAGTCAGATATGCTACAAAAGATCGCCAAATCTTTTGTATAAGTGTTGCAGGCAAAGACCAAGCCACACTAATTTTGCTCAAAGCAGCGCAGGAGCCATTTGGTTTCCATGCACAAACATTTAAAAGACTTGTTGTATTTATGGGCTGTAATATTTTTGGGAATGTTGTGTCTTCACGTCCGATTGGAATGTCCGCTGCAAGTACAGGAACTGCTTCATTATGCTTTAGCCCGCTCTAAAACAGTCAAGTGAGGTTATTTCATTTTACTGTTTTCATAAGCAAGTTGCTTTTCAACAAACAGTTGCTTTCAGCCAGGTTCTTCTGTACCCTCATCAGATCATACCTAATCCCCTCTTCAAGAAGACACGTCTGGGAAATAATGTTAGCCGGAAAACAGTACCGTTAAACCTGAAGTGGTGTGCCTTATGTACACAAGATTGCTTATGATGTAAACAAAATGAAAATAACGTGAGAGAGTGCTGTTTTCTGCTCCTTAAAAGTTCACCCCACCTTAGTTGCACATGTCTCGCTCTGGGAGATAAGTAATCAGAGAATCTTTAGCTCCGCGAATTGTGGAGTAATGTGCATAAATACTTTTGAACTGAAGAGAGGCTTTACCCAGAGAGTGGCAAATGCAGGGTGGTAGGCTTGTAGTACGTGCTTTCCACTGCCCCAACAGGTGGCTGCTTCAACCAAATGCACCCATGGTGCTTTTGACACACAAGTTGCTCTTCCCAAGCAACCTCCCAGAAGCTGAAGCCTGATGTTTCATCCTGGTATCCATCCATCTGTCCACAAAATCTGAAGCTGTAGGCTAGGAGTGCTTTCACACTAAATCGTGCAAGTTGTGGCGTGCTGCACAAGGTCATTTATGAAATTCTGTTGACCTGTAGGAAGGTCCAGTTGCACTGAACCCAGATGCAGCACTACATTAATGAAGCACTCAATTAAGGGGACTTTTCTGCATACATTTGGAAGAGTGAGAGGTGGGATTAGGGGGGTACGATGCGGAGAGAGTAGAAACTACCTCTTTCCTTCATGTGCTTTCCCCTAACATCCCTCGCGGTTACACCGCCAGCCCGTAGTGCAGGCTCACTGCTCGCTTCTCCGTAAACTTTGTTAATGCGATGCAAAGCTGGCGATAATCATTACACTCAAACGTGGCAAAGTAAGCCTTACCACTGCGTACAGGATAGCAAGAAGCGCGGTGAATATATCTGAAAATAAAACGGACATTAGCGTGAAGGAAGACTAGACGCTTCAGGCGGCCTACTAATAGGCACAACTGCTCATGAAGATTTCAAGGCGCTGTTTACTTCGTTACCGTTTTTTCTTGCATATATCCCACCCTACGCCAACTACAAACTGTGTAAAAAAAGCGCATTCTCATGAAGGCATGTTCCTTGCATTTTTGTGAAGCAGTGCCGTGTAGCCAGCTGATGCCTTCACTCTGAAAATACCATCATTTCATTAAAAGCTGTATACAAGCTCTAGCAACATTAAAAGCTATACTGAATAATCCCATATATTGAACTAATACATGTTGTTGTTTTGTTAGAGTTCGACATATGCATGTTCAACCGTATCTTCTGTCCTGAATCGGAAACTGCATAAACCAAATGAATCATCAAGTTTAATTGAACTTCGTTGCATTCACTGCGAAAATCATTGCCCATATTCTGCTGAACTGTTATTTGCCTTTCATATGCTCTGTAAGCAACAAGGTGGTATCCATGTCCAAAGAATTTGATATGCAGGGCTCCTACGTAATTTCCCCTGGCCTCTAGTCTAAACTCTAGCAGCTGGGATATTACTCTGAACCCATTGCTTGGCTAGTTTGTGCCGAACACCCGTACCGGCTGCCTGCCATGATGCCTCTTGAAGCACGAATTAAGAGGGTGCTATGCGGAACAGTCAGCGTCCGTGCAATAAAAAGTTAAGACAGGGCTTTGAACCTGAAGAATGTTGACACACATGAAGGATCAAAATTTATTTCTCTGAACTTTTCCTGTTCCCACATTTCATGTCACCATATCGTAATTGATTTCTCGCTTTCATCGGCAACAATTACAGCCGCAATTCGCCTGATTCCGAGCGTGCTGAAGGAACGCAGGGAAAGCTTCGTCTGTGACTTTGTAAGATTTCGATGCTCCATGTGTGAAGCATTATTCTGTAGGATGCTTGAGGCATGCAATTTTATTTCCCTCTCTCTCTTGCAATGCATTTGTCAATACCCTTGTGCCTTATACAAGCTAAACAGACACTACGGCATGCTGAAGAAAACAGACACAATAGTGTTTCAAATTATTCTCTTGCGTACCGTATTCACATCGGCTCCGCTGCTCCAGCGCTCTCCAAAGAGCCCACCAAACTCGAACTCCACCACCAAACTACTAAACTCAAACGGGTTGTGCCGCTGCTACACGGCAAACTCTGTCACCGTTGAGAAATGCCGTCATCTTGCAGGGATGCATTGCAGTGTCACCACTGCAGCCAGTAATGTTGCAGATGTGCAAACAGTCGGCTTGCAAACCTGAGCTCGAATATTTAGAAACAAAGCATATATTTCTTACAGCAATAATACTTGCTCTTGAAGTTAATTGGTGGTTTGGGTAGGCTGTGTTCCACTCGTGCATCTTTGAGGAAGCTGGTGTTGTGTGTTTTTGTATCGCTGGCAACAAAAGCATTGTGCTGTCTGTAGCATTATCAAGCCGAGCATACATTTATTTCATGGAAGTAATCTGCGTATATTTACGAATTATCATTTTTCAGAATAATAATACTTCGATTTCATTACCCCGGAAGTACAACAGCACAAAAACGGAAGACAGGGCTGAGCGCTGACTTCAACTGTTTTGGTTCAGCTTGCGCATTTATGGGATACCCCTTCAATAACATCAAGATAAAACGATAAAACCATAAAACAAACAGAACACCCCGCTGATATCTTGAGCACCATCGCGTCATTCACACTAGATCAAGCATTCATTCCTTAACTAGTGATAAGTAATCATGTTCCTTCTTTCTTAAAGAAGCACAACAGAAGGAGCGCTAACGTACACGGAGGCCGCCCGGTCAATCTCCCGAGCTTCAGTGATTTCACGTGCTCTTTTATTCCGGCATCTAAGCACCACAGAGGTTTGCCCGTAGAGCAGATTATAGCCACAGTCTCGGCAGTGCGATGCCAACTGACCCGACATCAGTCTTGTAACGTTATAGTGGTGCTCCTTGAGTCTTTCTTATAAGCGTCTGCCGGTCTGGCCTATAAGCGTCTGCCGGTCTGGCCTATGTAGTACCTTCTCCCAAAGGTTAGTGGCATGGAGTACATCACGTCGTCCACGCAACCTGCAAATGACGGGCAGTGTTTTTTCTTCCATCGGGAGGCAGATTCATCGGCATGGAAAAGACAATGTGAATGCCTGTGCGATTACCTAGCGTTTCTTAATGTAGAATTTCATTTCTCGAAAGGGCATGCTTGCTGGGAATATCAGCCACGTGCGAAAAAACTGCTTATTCCTTTCAGATCGGCTCACTCAAAACTAAGAAAGAGTGCTACTGTTCAATCGGCTTTGTCCTGTGCACTGCAGAGGTTTTGTGCTCATAGAGTGGAGAGCAGCGTCAGTACTCAAGTGCAACGCCTAACGAAAGCTGGATGCCCTATGCCGATCCTGTCAGCAGTGGCTGAAAGCCTGTTGCTGAGGTTTAAGAACACAGTAAAGTTCCAGGAAAAAAACCGCAACAAAAGAAAAAAAGGAATGTGACCGTGATCCCATATTGCCACATGACTTCCCACAGTCTAAAAACAAGGAGGGGGGGGGGGTAATCACGCGGGTCCAAGGCTGTAAACACTAATGAACCTGCCTCCCGATGGACGAAACAACGCCGCCTGCCATTTGCGGGTTTCGTGGATGACGTGGTGTACTCCATTCCACTATCCTGCAAGAGAAGACACATAGGCCAGGCCGACAGGTAATTATGGCCCCTAAACCACCCAGAGGAAAAGGTATCAGCTGGAGTGTTCCTTTTGGGCCAGTGTCTGCAACGAACACGTATCCGTAAGAATTTTTCGAAACTGTGTCAAAATAGTGGAGATACACGCGTTTGATAATTAAAACGCGCTGCTTGCAGTTGTCTGTGCTACCTCCTCGCTGAGGCTGCTCAGAGTGTCACGTGACATGCATCGTCGATGATGCGCAACTCAAACTGACCAGTTCCGGTTGACACACCTCCGGCGGCTTCCGTGCTCGCGCAAGTGTTTTGCTGGTTTCGTGCTAATTGTTGCATCTCGTCCCGGGACTGACAGGCCAGGGTTCCAACGGGAAAACAAAGCGTTTATTGCCCGAAGCTTACGGGCTGGAGGTTACATCATGAATGGGCCGACAGTGCACTGAGCATTACCATTTAAGCACAAGTGGGCGCATGCGCACTAACTACAGTTCGGTTATCAGGTGTGCTATCACGAACACCACACTTCCTCTGCTTTTATTCTGAAGCTACTAGT
Source organism: Hyalomma asiaticum (assembly GCA_013339685.2). NCBI lineage: Eukaryota > Metazoa > Arthropoda > Arachnida > Ixodida > Ixodidae > Hyalomma > Hyalomma asiaticum. Next base: position 29,652 of record JABSTT010002186.1, on the reverse strand, counting down.
TCACGTTCCCTCTCAGAACCGATCAGGTGGTTGGCGATTCCGTAGTGGGTAGCGTCGACCCTGGTCGCCTCGAGAAATGTCTGCCAGCGACGTCGGTGGTGAAGGCGAAACACTAGCTGCCGGCAATGAAGGTGCTGGCTCCGGTTCGGTGTCACTCTGTGGCCATACGGAGAAACCGTCGTCTTGCGCGGCGTTTTCGGCAAGCCCTGCCGTGCCTTGAAGTAGCTGGTTCTTGTGGCGCCGCCACTCGAAGCATCCTGAAGGTGTCGACGCTCGTACCCTGAAAGACACTGGCCCGCTTTGAGCAGTCACCACAGCTGGTATCCATTTGGGCTGTCCCCTGTAATTTCGTGCAAGTACATGATCACCAACATTCACATCGCGCACACGACACTGTCGGTTCACCGTCTGTTTGAACTGTTTGTATGCCACCCTTTCCCCCACGGCAGGTTTGAGTACATCGAGGCGGGTGCGCAAACGTCGTCCCAACAACAAGTTAGCTGGTGCTTCGTGTGTCGTAGCATGGGGTGTGTTGCGATAAGCCAGCAGGAACTTGTTGAGCCTTACCTTCATTGATTGACGCGCATCATCCTTCTTTAGCGCGTTCTTCAGAGTTTGTACGAAACGCTCAGCGAGTCCATTGGTACTGGGATTGTAGGGGGCTGTTTGCACGTGTCGGCAACCCATCTCCCTTACGAACTGCTTGAACTCCTCTGACGTGAACTGTGGGCCGTTATCCGACACGATTGTCTCAGGGAAACCAAAACGAGCGAAAACATCTCGTAAGCACTCAATTGTTGCATCTGTAGTAGTTGAACGCATCACGAAAACTTCTGGCCACTTCGAGTGAGCATCGACCACTATAAGAAACATTGACTGTTGAAATGGTCCTGCAAAATCTATATGTATGCGTTGCCACGGCGCTGAGGGCCAGGACCACGGGTGCAACGGAGCTTTGCAAGGGGCACTGCGCTGTTCTTGGCAATCTGCACATGCCTGCACCATACGCTCAAGGTCCCCCTCGATGGACGGCCACCACACGTAACTGCGCGCGAGCGCCTTGCTGCGAACTATACCTGGGTGACCCTCGTGTAACTCGTCCAGAACTGCTCCCTGCAGTTTTGCGGGAATGACTACCCGTGTTCCCAGCAAAATGCATCCTTGATGCAATGTCAGTTGATTGCGTCTGGCGAAGTATTGTTTCAATCTATCATCACTGACAAATATTGGCCAGCCTGTGCTTATGCACTCTTTTACTTTCGCCAGATCGTTATCCTGCTCTGTGGCATGCGCAATTCCTTTCCTCGACACTGGTAGGGAGGCCAGCCGCAATGAATAGAAAGTCTCTTCAGATTCCTGCGTTTCGTCTTTCACACATGGTAGCGGCAAACGGGAGCAAAAATCGGCTTCTGCGTTATCGGCCGACTTTTAAAAAGAAGGTCGTATCTGTATGCCGACAACGTCACAGCCCACCGCTGTAGGCGCGCAGCCGCGATAGGCGGAATACCTGTTGTTGGCCCCAAAATTTGCTGTAAAGGCTTATGATCAGTGATTAAAGTGAATGCTCGGCCATAATATAGGCAGTGAAACTTTTTTATGCCAAAGATTATGGCTAACGCCTCTTTTTCAAGCTGGCTATATTTTTTTTCTGCCTCGGAAAGCGTGCGCGAAGCAAAGCAACTGCCGTGACTTGCCGTCCTCAAAAACATGGGAGAGCACTGCACCTACCCCATACTGCGATGCGTCACAGGCCAGCTTTAATGGTCGCTCCGGGTCGTAGTGGCCAGCACCTGCGGCGATGACAACATTCTTTTCACTTCGTTGAACGCTTCTCGGCAGCAGTCGTCCCAGCACCAAGGAGCGTCCTTCCGTAAAAGCTGGTAAAAGGGGGCAGCAACTGTTGATAGATTAGGCACAAACTTTCCGTAATAATTCACGACACCTAGGAAGGACTGTAGTTGCTGCTTGTTTGTCGGTGCGGCAGCGTTTACGACTGCTTCAATTTTCTCCGGTGACGCAGATATTCCTGCTGCACTTTGTAAGATTTCGATGCTCCATGTGTGAAGCATTATTCTGTAGGATGCTTGAGGCATGCAATTTTATTTCCCTCTCTCTCTTGCAATGCATTTGTCAATACCCTTGTGCCTTATACAAGCTAAACAGACACTACGGCATGCTGAAGAAAACAGACACAATAGTGTTTCAAATTATTCTCTTGCGTACCGTATTCACATCGGCTCCGCTGCTCCAGCGCTCTCCAAAGGGCCCACCAAACTCGAACTCCACCACCAAACTACTAAACTCAAACGGGTTGTGCCGCTGCTACACGGCAAACTCTGTCACCGTTGAGAAATGCCGTCATCTTGCAGTGATGCATTGCAGTGTCACCACTGCAGCCAGTAATGTTGCAGATGTGCAAACAGTCGGCTTGCAAACCTGAGCTCGAATATTTAGAAACAAAGCATATATTTCTTACAGCAATAATACTTGCTCTTGAAGTTAATTGGTGGTTTGGGTAGGCTGTGTTCCACTCGGCCGACTTTTTAAAAGAAGGTCGTATCTGTATGCCGACACGTCACAGCCCCACCGCTGTAGGCGCGCAGCCGCGATAGGCGGAATACCTGTTGTTGGCCCCGAAATTTGCTGTAAAGGCTTATGATCAGTGATTAAAGTGAATGCTCGGCCATAAATATAGCAGTGAAACTTTTTTATGCCAAAGATTATGGCTAACGCCTCTTTTTCAAGCTGGCTATATTTTTTTTCTGCCTCGGAAAGCGTGCGCGAGCAAAAGCAACTGGCCGTGACTTGCCGTCCTCAAAACATGGGAGAGCACTGCACCTACCCCATACTGCGATGCGTCACAGGCCAGCTTTAATGGTCGCTCCGGGTCGTAGTGGGCCAGCACCTGCGGCGATGACAACATTCTTTTCACTTCGTTGAACGCTTCTCGGCAGCAGTCGTCCCCCAGCACCAAGGAGCGTCCTTCCGTAAAGCTGGTAAAAGGGGGGCAGCAACTGTTGATAGATTAGGCACCAAACTTTCCGTAATAATTCACGACACTAGGAAGGACTGTAGTTGCTGCTTGTTTGTCGGGCGCAGCGTTTACGACTGCTTCAATTTTCTCCGGTGACGCAGATATTCCTGCTGCACTAATATTGTGTCCCAGGTAACAGAGCTCATTTTGAAAGAACGCGCATTTTCTTTCTTTATTCTGACGCCTCGCTCCAGCATGCGTTTCAAGAGTGCCTCTAGGTTGATCAGGTGTTCTTCAGCGTTTTTTCCGTGACTAAGATGTCATCGAGATAACAACAAACTCCGTTTAGGCCCTTCAGCATTGTGTCCATTATTTTCTGAAAACTACCTGGCGCTGAGGCTATTCCGAAAGGTAGCCTGTTGACTACAAACAGCCCTTTCTACAAAACAGCTTTCTGCGTGTTAACAGGTCAGTATTCTTCGACTCCTTCCGACATGAGTTACTCTGTTGATAGGCCTGTTTAAGGGGCGATTCTTAGTAAAATGCATTCCCGAGCCAACGCAGCTAATAGGTCATCGATTTTAGGCAGCGGGTAGTGTGTGGTGTCAGCGAGGTGTTATCGTTGTCTTAATAATCCACACATAGCGTATGCTTCCTCTTTCTTATCACCGGTACGGCGGCGTGGCATATTTGATGTATTCACGGGTGCGAGTATTCCGGCTGAAACCAATTTTCATCTACTGCTTCGATGTGACTGCATGCGAATGGCAACATTCCGTGGCTTTAGAATCTCGGCCGGGGTCGGCTTGAGAACAGACTTGGGCCTTGTCTGTGATAGCCCGAGCTCACCTTGAAACCGACTTTTGTATTTTTCGAGCAACGCATCTAGCCTTTCCTTCGTTCGCGAGGACAAGTCGAACACTGACCTTGAGACGTGGTTGAGGCCCCAAATCTGGTTCCAGTCTAGCCGTACTGTGTGCAGCCATTCACGTCCTAGCAGCGGTGGTCCTGCTTGATCGACGAGGTAGAGTGGTAGTTTCGCCGTCTGTTCCCTGTGCTGCACATTGACGACGGCCACACCACAAGGTTGGACGAGCGCTCCGGTATAGGTGCGCAGGACGATGTCGGTTGGTCCGCATCTGGCTGAAGGGAACTGCTGCTTGAATTGTTTGTAAGGCATGATAGACACCGCAGCTCCCGTGTCTAGTTCCATTTCCACCAGTGCTCCATCTATTTTCAGTCCAACAAAAATAGGAGTGCGGCCGGAAGCCGCTCGTTCCGAAACGTCTATGGGTGGCACCTGCATCACCACTTTCAGCGTTTTCACTCTCCGTTTCTGCTGATACACGCCACGAAATTGCCTGTTGCTGCGACAGGCCCTTTGAATATGCCCTTTCTTTCCGCACTTATAGCAAGTATTATTAACGTGAGGGCATACTGAATGAGCGTGGCTCGGAGAACCGCAGCGATAACAAACTATCAGCTGCTTAGCGGCAATCGCTTGCGTCTCGTACAGATCAGCAGGGTCGTCATTGCCTTCTCCTTCCATTTTGTGCAGCTGTGTGGCCATTGACTCTACGACTCTAGTCTCGGCGACATTCTTCCGGGCTGCTTCCATGGCCAGGGCGCGCTCGACTGCTTTCGGGAACGTCAGTTTGTCGTCCTCGGTGAAGAGTACTCGCTGCACGTCCTCCCGCAGTAGTCCACACACAAAACGATCCCTTAGCGCTTCGTCCAAATTCGCTCCAAACTGACAACTTTGGGACAACTTCCGAAGTTCAGCAACATATTCGGGCAGAGACTCGCCTTCGTGCTGTGCTCTGCGGTAAAACTTTGCTCGTTCCCCGATTACGGATGGCTTTGGGGCAAGATGTGCGCCTAGGAGGCTCTTCAGTTGCTCAAAACTTTTTTCCGACGGCAGGTCCGGTGCAGCCAATGACTTCAGCAACCCATACGTACGCGGTCCGATGATGCTGAGGAATGCGTGTACTTTGTCGCTGTCGGGAACCTTGTTGACAATCAAAAAAGAGGTCAACCTCTCCTGGTATGCCGTCCAGTCGCTTGCAGTAACGTCGAACGACTCCATCTGGCCCAGCTGCCCTGCAGACCGCACTGTCGCTTCTTGACCAAACTGCTCGCTACTCTTCATTTTTTTGGTCCCACCCTCGTCGCCAGTGTTGCATCTCGTCCCGGGACTGACAGGCCAGGGTTCCAACGGGAAAACAAAGCGTTTATTGCCCGAAGCTTACGGGCTGGAGGTTACATCATGAATGGGCCGACAGTGCACTGAGCATTACCATTTAAGCACAAGTGGGCGCATGCGCACTAACTACAGTTCGGTTATCAGGTGTGCTATCACGAACACCACACTAATGCTGTCTGTGCTAGCACTCCTCATTGTGTTCCCCACACAAACGACACACCACACAGACGACACATGACGAGGAAGAACAAACAGGTAGGGAGCGCACTAGCATACTAACCGGAAGTCGAAATTATCCTTCAACCAATCTGCGGAGATTTTTCTCTGATGACATCACCGAAAACAACGTTGCTGTCCCTTGGCATCGCGGCTCGGGCATGCTCGGAGAGGTGCACGGGATTGTTTTTCGATTTTTTAGCGCAGCCGCGGTACGTAGCGCTTCCACATTTGGCATTGTTCGTGACGGCATTCTCAGCTCGACGCGCGTGTTAACTCGAATTGTTAAAAAAATGTCGGGGGTGGTTTAGGGGCCCTTTAAAAACTACAGGCTCAAGCAGCACCGCTATAATGCGACAACACTGCTGTCAGGTCACTTCGCGTTGCGCTGCCGAGACTGTGGCTATAATCTGCTCTACGGGCAAGCCTCTGTATCGTGCAGATGCCGGAATAAAACAGCACGTGAAATCATTGAAGCTTGGGAGATTGACCAGGTGGGCTCGGCGTGCGTTAGTGCTCCTTCTATTATACTAACAAAGAACGAACATGAATGCCTATCACTAGTTAAGGAGTGAACGCTTTATCTCGTATGAATGACGCGGTGGTGCTCTTTCTTGGTTCTATGGTTTTTTGTTTTATTTTGATGTTATTGAAGGGGTATCCCCATAAACACGCCAGCTGAACCAAAATAAACTGCCAGTTGGAGTCCGCACTCTGTTCCGTGTCTTCCGTTTTTGTGCCGTTGCACTTGCGAATATATGCATCACCAACTAGCCTGCCAACAACCCTTAATGATGTTCATTAACCCGGACATTGCTGTGGGCACATTCCATTTGAGTGCACCTTGCTACCACTCAAGCGCCTTCAGAACCTCAACACAGTTTTGCGCTGCTCCATCGGTTCGATAGACTGTTGACTTGATGGTCACTGAAACTGCCCTTGCAGCATTGCTCAGTTGCCTTTGAGTAGCAACTATCAGTTTGAAAGGCTTCGAAGTGGCCATGCGACAGGTATCAAAGTATGCAAGCTAGACTTCACTATAAATAAATCGGTCAATACCACTGCTATTCCAGCTTTTGGTCCGTTTGGCATGCATTGAAGTTTGCCTTAAGTAATCTTACCAGAGTCGGCCAGTTTGCGTGCTACAGGTTTGTTATTAGTTTTGGTTGGTGCAAACTTTATTCAACAGGTTTGTTATTAGTATAGGTGTGGGATTTTGAAGATGCACTTCTTGCCATTGTATGTCACTAAATGCGTATGCAGAACAGCTGACTAGACTTTGAATGCAACATTTTTGTTTAGATGACCTGTTCAGCCGATCAGCTGTCATAGCCACTGTTTATATTAAGTATCGCAGAGGCACAAGCTTGCACATGCTCCACTTGCATTGCAAGGCTGGGGATGCCACAGGTGGTTTCTCTGAATTCTTTGTGAAACAGGCTGTGGTTTGTGATTTTTTTGTAGGATCCAGCCGCTGTACACTGCACGCCAAAGGTGGGGCACCAACTGAATGTGCTGAGGACGTCAGACTTTACTGCATGCCTCGAGACCATCAGAATTAAAGAAAAAAGCCTGCTGGCTGCGCTGGCCTCACAAATGTCTCTGTACGCACTGTCCTTTTAACAATGTATTTTTTAAGAAGTCTAGCTGCACCTTCGACCTCCTGTCCCGCTTAATAAAGGTGGAGAGTGGCCTACGGCCAGCTCCCCTTGTTCGTATGGCACAGACGGTTCTAGAGAAATAAAATGTTTCCAGCCCTGAATTGAACTCTCCAATTTTTCACTCCTGCACACATTCTGCAAGTAGTTCTTAGTAAAGCACAGCAGACCCAAGCTAACATGTGAGCCCGGTTAGGATGGTTAGCTCATCCAGAGGTGAATGATTAGCGGATTAATGGTTAGTGCCTTCAATGAAGCAACAGTTAATTTCGAAAGAGTAACAGTTGCTCTCCCATGGATCATTTCTCGGGATCAACCGTTGTTCCTTATGGGAGTAGCATTTCCTCTGTAAGGGACCATTTATCAGGATCAACTTTTAGTGCTCATGGCAGTAACGTTTCCTCTGTCGGGGACCATTTCACAGGATCAACCATTGCTCCTTATCGGAGTAACATTTCCTCTGTCAGGGATCATTTCCGAAAGTCAACTGTTAGTCCTCACAGGAAGAACAGTTAATGCCCTTGCATTTAACCCTGCAAAGATTAACTCTTTATCCCGTTGCAGTTCATCCCCAAAAAAAACTATTGGTTGTGGCAAATCAGTTGATCCCCAAAAGGACTAACCTCCCTACCCCTCTTAGTCCTTTTTTTCTGAGAGTGTAGGGCTTGAACCATGTCTGCTGTTTCTTCGTGTGAATAAGGCATCGCGGTCGAAAGAACTTTGCTTCAACAGCCGACACACGAGTCTGTCGCTTTCCGGATCTGCCGCGTCTGTGAATCGCTTTATGCAGCGCGAGCGATAACGGTCGATGATTTCGATCGCACGACCACCTCCTGCTTCACAGCCCTTTCGCTTTCAAGCGGCGGTACACCCGGCTAAATACCATGTTCGTTCATACGCGCGAAGTTTGAGACCACTGCAATCGCGGCGCGCAAGCGCTATGTCACGTGTTTTTTAATATTTTGCAGGTATCTGCAGTAAGCTAGAAAACATGAATTGTGAATTTATCGATGGTTAGAAACTTTTTAATTGGGTGTTTGACAGACCTGTCTATTTCTTTTCTATAGGAATAACTTGCCCTACTTTGTTGCTTCGGAAGTTAATTAATTATTCTTGAATAATTAACCAATTAATGGGAACACAAAAATAGTCGGACTCACTCCATACAATGGTAAGGAAAATGCATTTCGTCGCATCGTCTTAGGGCGCATCGGAGTATTTTTAAACCCTGGCTAAAGATAGCTGGGGCACCCTGTACACACGCGTTGTTACTCATTCACATGCAAGAGTGGGTAATGTCACAGGTGATTTACGGTAACACAGAACGACCCCCGCTGCGCCCACTCGTCATGGTTCACTTCGTGGAGATGCGTGGATTTTTTTATATCTTGTTTGGACACCAGCACCTTTTAGCGCATTTTATGCGCTCCTGCAAGAAGAGGTCCTGCCCAGAGGCCGCGCACAATTAACTTTGGATTGGTTGCCCGCATTTGCTCGTATGATGGCGCGGTGGATCCTTGAATACCCGTACGTCCTTGAGAGAGTACACGGAGGATCTTATTTGAGTGCCCGTGTGTTCTTGCGCCAGTGTCTGGATCTTGTTTGAATGCCCGGATAACGGCTCTAGTTTTTAGCTCAAGGTAAGTTGGAGGTCACCGACAATGGTAGCGTAAATCATTTCACGCTTAAAGGTGTGTGGTGGTTCGGGCTGGAGGAGATACACAGTCTTTTCGCGGTTGCTACATTCGGAACTGCGATGGGCTGTCCAAGTGCCGAGAGTCTGGGGACATGCATGGAAGAGCTCGTGGAGTAGTAAAACGTGGAGCACACTTGGAAGAATTAGAAAATGAGTTAAGTTAATTCGCTACACTTAAGTTCGGTGTTCCTGGAGGTGTGCAAATAATCATCAAAAATGAAACCACTCTGCACCATTTTCAATTTCTTCTAACAAGTTTATATTGTCAGCTTGATGAGGGTCCCAAGGAGTACACGCGTATACGAAAGTGTCATTGCTAGACGTTACAGAAGAGGCAGTGAGTTGAAGGTTATTGTGTAGGTAGGCGAATATGCCGCTGACATTGTTAATTATACACCTAATATACGTGAACCACGACATATCGGAGGTATTTTTAAGTCCACTCTATAAAGCAGCGAACATAAAGAGAGATGCGCTGCTCTCGCAATTCAAAGTTAATTGGAAAAAGAATAAATATATATATATATATAAGAGCCAGGTCTGCGTAGAATCGCAGGACAGTGACAGCGTAAGCTGAAGGAGCGACTTTCCTAGCGGACATTGTAAACGCTTGGGGGGAAACTAGTGCAAGTACAGGTGGTGGGTTTCCCCCACGCCATAACTCTGCAGTTTGGGCTTTTCCCTGCACAGCGGTCTGCTGTGCCCGACGTCGCCCTACTGCAGCCGCGCGCGTAACTCCGCTATTCACTTCTTCAGCAGCGGTCCGCTTAGGAGGCGCCATCAGGTATATCGAAGAGCCAAGTCAGGTTGCTGTCGGGGCTGCGCACGTCGCCTGTCGCGTGACGCATGGAACGATACGACAAAACTGCTTCACGAGGCAGCGCTTCGTAAAAACACATTTCGAAGGCCTGCGGAGAAAATCAGCGTCAATAGATGGCAGCAGTTTTCCTGTTCTTCACGAGCAGCGATAGTGGTTACGGACACGGGCGGACACGGGCGGCGGCGGCGGACAACTACGGCGCCTTTGTTGTGATCTCCTTATTCTACGGAGAATTTCTTTTTCCTGGGTAGGGGTTGCTGTTATTAACTGTACACTTGAACACCAAGCCCCAGGGGCACAGCTAGGCTAACTTGTATCAAGTAAGTAGCCCCCTCGCCCATAGCTCCTTCTATTTATTTATTTTTTCCCTCTATTTTTCTCTCCAATCTGTTCTCTTAACTTCTTTTTTTTTCCGACAGCCTACCCTATACCTTTCTATATTTTTCTTTTTTTTCTTTATATAAATATTTTATTTATTGAAGGGAGCGGCGCCTCAGCCCCCAAATTACTAACAGCATGGGTAAGAGCTCGAAGGAGAAGAAGACCGCCAAGGGGAAAAGTAATAGTGGCACATGTAGCAGCAAACAGGATTTCCTGAAGGAAAGCTCTCCTCACATCCCAAAAGCAACCGCGAGAGATGATACAGACTCATCTGGGGATGAGTCAGGAGAAGGTACCAAGACGCGCCCCCATAGCCAAAGAAATAAAGTTCAACAGAAAGCAGGCGGCTAGTAGCAAAAATAGAATATGCAGTGAATCGGAAACCAACGGAGCATCTAGCGAAGAGGAGGGGAACCACAGTTTAAGAGAGAGCCAGGTAAAGAGAACAGGATTGGGAGAGAAACAGCCCTACCCCCTCTCGAGTGAGCAGGACTTCCCTCCCCTCACGTCCTCCCAGGATAAATGTTCAGGAGCGCAGGAGGACAGTAAGGGGACACCCCTTCAAAGGCTATTGAGGGCCGACAGAAGGATATTTAAGGCCGTTTCTATCATAGCTTCAGAGGCGCCCGAAAATGAGGTCATCCTCGCACAAATAGACCATCTGATCAATGAACTGGCCAAAATGAAAACGGTCATCCTGGAGGCGACTCATGAAGCAGCAGGTCTCCGGGGTGAATTAAATGCGACTCGGGAAATACTAAACACGGGAGAGGGCGCTGGCAAGACCATGGCGGATGTAGTGAAACGGATGTCCACAGGTGAGCCCGACATGCGGCGCAGTCCAACAAAACCAAAGGAAGCAATTTTAGTGAAGTCTTTAACTCACAGCAAGGACCAACTGGTGACACTCATCAAGGACAATATTGATCCTTGCTCCCTCGGACTAAGGGACGTTGAGATGAGACCGTCCCGAGAGGGGGTGCTCATCATGGCAACTTCAAAGGAAGCTATCTCCTCCCTCCAGAGAGAACTGGAGTCAACTGAAGCACTCAGGCCTAACATTGAGGTTACAAAAGGAAAGAAAAGGCTCCCACAGATAAAAATAGTTGGAATAAGCGAGGAGATTCCGGACGCAGAAATCCCGGCCAGAATTATCAGACAAAACGAGTTAAAGTGCACGGCAGATGACCTCGTTCTTTCAAAAACCTGGAAGGGAAGGGAGGGGAAGACTGCATGCTTAGAGGTGACCAAGGCAGCACATGACGCACTCAAAGGGAGGACCCACCTAAACATCAAATGGACAAGATGTCGGTTTTTCGACAATACATTCATTCCACGCTGCAAAAACTGTGCCCAGCTGGGACATGTGGAGAAATTCTGTAAGGAGGCATCACGCTGCACGGACTGTGGGGGGGCGCACCACTACAGACAGTGCCAGAGCACCCATAAGAGCTGCAGGGCGTGTGCACAGGAACTCCCCCAAGCTAACCGTGCGCACTCCTTCCTGAGTTATGATTGCCCTGCATTCAGGGAGGCACAATCACGCCGTACGCAACAGCTTATTTCACTCCTATAATTGAACCAATTTACTACATCTTTCTTTTTTTTTTATTTACATCTATTTCTTTCTATCTTTCCCTTTTTCATATTTACTACAGTCTATTATTACCATTAATTTCGTTTTCGACTTCTTCCTTCATTCGGTTTTCTTTTTGCTTCTTTTTTCCTTTTTTTTCTTTTTTTTTATTACCACTATCCCTTGCGGTACCGACCAGTGACCAAAATATGGAATCACTTACAGCTATACAGATCAATTTGGGTCGCGCATTTAAGGCTACTAAAACTCTCGCGAGTGCTTGCTCAGACCTAGAGCAGGATGTCTCATTTATACAAGAACCTTATAGCCTCAAAAACAAAATCATTGGATTCCCATTACGAACAAAAATAATTCAATATCCCGAAAATCCGAAAGTTGCAATCATAATCCACAATGATAAAATAACCGTTTTCCCTATAATAATTCAGCAAAAAATCATCATAACCAAACTGTTCTGGAATAGCATTGAGACCACTGTCATAAATTGCTATCTTCCACCTCAGGGAAACATCATGCCCGAACTACTAGAAATAGAAAAGTTTCTTGCATCAACCAATGAAGCTGCAAATGTTCTAATTGTTGGGGATTTTAACGCGAAAAATGAGGTCTGGGGGGGTAACCTGACTGATAAGAGAGGGGAGGAAATTTTTGAATTCTCTAGCAGGCATGACCTGTTCATGGTAAATAGCTCAAAATCACTACCAACTTTCGAAACAGCCAACGGTCGCAGTTGGATTGATCTCACCATCAGCTCCCAGTCATTATACTCACAAATAAAAGGTTGGGAAGTTTTAGAATACAATAGTGACAGTGATCACCGATACATTAAAATCGAATTATTTAACGTACAGGCAAAAAAGGAGAAGCGCCTCACTGCAATGGGGGAAATCCGAGTACTAAAAGCACTTGAGGGCGACGAATGGTTGCTCCGGAAAGCGGAGGAAGATATCCGCGGAAGCAGCCAACTAGAACATATACTTGAACAATTTTACTACAAGATCGATCAATTGGTAAAAAAATTCTCAAAAAATGTCACCAGTAAAGGAAAAGAAAAACCTTGGTGGAACCCCAACTTAGAGATCCAGAGGAAAAAAGTTCGGGCGCTAAGAAGGAGATTTCAAAGATGTGGCAGCGACTTGAGGGATCAATTCAAAAAAGACTATCTCGCCGGACTTAAAGACTTTCAAACCAATTTAGAAGATGCAAAAACAAACTCATGGAAGGAATATTGCGGTAAACACAAAAACAATCCCTTCGCCATACCTTATAAAATAGCAGCTAATAAAATAAAAAAGAGTATAATTTTCCAAAGCATGATTCAGGAGGATGGAGAGACCACGAAAACACGGGAAGACACAATTAGATATATACTTGAAAACCTATACGAAGTAGCAACAGAGGATGCGGAACCCAGTACAGGCAGACAACCTCACGAGCAAACCCCGAATACTACTAGCGAAATCATAAAATTCACAACAGGTGAAGTAGACCATGTAGTTAATAATCTAAGGAAGAATATAAGTCCAGGACCAGATAAAATTAAAACACCATTTATCCAAACCCTATATAAAATCCACAAGAAGTTTTTCCTCAATATCTTTAATGCTGCAGCCAGACTAAGATACTTTCCTTCGAGGTGGAAGATATCAAAGGTTGTTCTAATTCCAAAAAATAAAAGTCAACAAAGTCTAGATCCACAGAACTTTCGGCCGATAGCTATAAATTCTATCTTCGGAAGAATATTTGAAAAAGTCCTGTATCACAGATATTATTATTACTTCGCAATTAACAAGCTCTTCCCCAACAACCAATTTGGGTTCACCTATGGCAAATCAGCGATCCTCGCGCTGCACAACCTAAAAAATAACATTGTAGACACGATACAGAAGAAGGATAACGTAGTAGTCATTTCCCTTGATATCAAAAACGCCTTTGGCAGCATAAATTACGACAGCGTCACTAACATACTCATAGATCTCAAGGTACCGCATGATATAATAAGGATGATAGGGCACATGTTGATAGATAGGAGAATCATATATGAACAGGAACAAAATATAGAAGTTAAATTAGCAAAAGGAGCCCCACAGGGATCACCGTTAAGCCCGTTCCTATGGAACCTGATCATCTCGGACTTGTTAACAAAGGAAATGCCTGAAAGTACGAGCATTCAGGCATTCGCCGACGACGTGACGTTAGTAGTTAGGGGGAAAAGTAGAATTAAAATAGAAAGAGAGGCTGCACAAGCGCTACAAATTGTTGAAAATTGGAGCAAAAACCACGGCCTACGATTCAGCCACCACAAATGCCAGTTTATAAACATAGGCAAAGAGTATAAAAATAGATCACCAGTAATAAAACTAGGCACGCACTCTATCAAAAGGGTTCAGGCAATGAAAATTTTAGGAGTCGTCTTTGATAACAAGCTTTCTTTCCTTCCGCATCTTAAAGAAATAAAACAAAAGGTTACGAACATAACCAGCGGGCTAGCACAATTTTCCGGAACAGATTGGGGGATTACTCCACAACAGATAAGACAGATCTACACTCAAAGTATCGAGAGGACCATAGTATACGGATCACCAATATGGTACCCACCTGTACATGAAAGAAATAAGAAAAACATAGAAAAAATTAATAAGCTCAAGTCCATTCAGAGGATTCCCCTAATGAAAATCGCAAAGGCGTTTCAAACCGTGTCAAATGATGCTCTAAATATTATATGTAACATTCCCCCTGTACACCTAACAATAGAAAAAGAAAATGAGCTCTTTAATATTTTACACTCAACCCGGAAAATACGCGTGGGAGAGGAGCAATTTGGGAAAGACGATATAGCCAATAAGGTCGACCTATCAACAATCCACCCAGCGAAGAGGAAAGGATACGACTATACAAAAAAGATAGGGATAGCGGACTACAGCTTTTACACAGATGGCTCAGAACAGGAGGGTGGATGCGGAGCGGCATACGTGGTTCAAGATCGAGCAGGCAGGACGATTAAATACCGCCAAATCAAATTGCCCGTCTACTCGAACAACTTCGAGGCAGAAACGGCGGCAATTCTTGAGGCACTGATAGAAATTCAAACAATGAATCCGAATAAACACTACCAAATAATCACCGATAGCCTCTCAACGCTACAGGCACTAAAAAATCCGAACAACGCAAACTTTTTTGTACACAAAATACGAGTAAAACTAAATGAAATGGAAAACATAAAGATAACGCTAGTATACACCAAAGCACACGCCGGCACACAGGGGAACGAATTGGCCGACCAACTGGCAAAGGAAGCAATCCGCGAAGGCCTCCCCTACACAACGCCGATATCGAAATCCTTCGTAAAGAAGCAGCTTTATAAAGGAAGTCTCGAACAGTGGAACACCCACTGGAATACTGTAGGAAAGCAGTCGTATATATATCAATGGATTAAAAATATTAGGCATATACCCACATTCTTTCCGCCGGGTTACTGGACAACTCAGGCTGTGACGGCTCATGGGAGGTTCCCCTTCTACTTTCATCGATTTAAAATAACAGAGGGTGATAAATGCCCCTGCGGAGATGACGCAACATCTTTCGATCACTACCTCGACTCTTGTAAATTAACAGAAAAAGAAAGACGTACATTAACCAAGAAGTTCAAAAACCCTTCGAAATCAAAACCGGAAATAATCAAAGACAAAACACTAACCGGCACAATCGAACAAATAGTCCGCCTCATAAATGACAGGGTTCTTCAAGCTTAAGACTACCATAACCTGGATAAGAACGGAGAGATGCAAAGGAATATACAGCATATGATTGGAAACCAATACTTTAAATAACTATTCTCAACATCGCGGGATCCGAAGTTCAATTTCGTCGCTGGGACAGGGGGGTGCACAACCTATCCGCCGCAATGCCTCTAAGTATTATGAAACAACACGCAAATAGGATGGTGACATTATTGAAATGGCCCCTCCAATCGGGACATCAAGGAGTGTTCCGTTCCATTCGGATGGGTGCCTATACATCTTCTGCCACAGCCGGTAATAGTTTAGTCCTCTCGAGGACAACTAGGCCACTGGCGAAAGGAGGTCCTACCACTTCACAAAAAAAAACAATAATAAAATAGCGTCAAGAGAAGGAATCGAGATCCCAGGCTGGTGCAATTCGACTACTCCCCAGTGGGGAGGGTTAAGCACTGGCTGTTGGTTGATCATATACTGCATAGGTTCAGATCCCAGACCATGATAGGCCCTCGCGCGGCGAGAGGGCTGAGCACTGGTTGTTGGTCGATCCAAAACCACTACGAAATGACTAAATGGCTGACCCTTCTAGGGAGGCATATCAGCATCAGTAAATGAACCCCGGGATTACGAAGAGGCTGAGGACCCCCTGGCGAACACAAGGTGGGCATGGTGACGCACTACACCCCAGGCAGGCATGTTTGGGCAGAGGATATCTAGGTCAAAAGTACAATCCACTCGAATACCGAGTATAGAAGAACGCATATCTCCATTCTGACAGGGCACACACCCATGAACCTTCTCATTACCCCATATCTGAACAAATATATATATATATATATATATATATATTTTATTTTTTTTTCGAATTACAGAAATATCCAATTGACAATACTTAAAAGAACCCCTATCCGATTCATAAAATGAATTCTCAATTAACCAGTGGGACTCACGGAGCCGTCACAGCAATTGCTAAAACAGGGACGGGGAGGGAAGCGGAGCCGCTTCAGCTCCATACGGGGAGAGGTCCATTAGCATAACATGGAACAGGGGAATGGGAGGCCTTTAATGGGAGGGATACATTGAAATCGAACTGCGGGCAGGGAAAATAGCAAGAGCGAAGACATCGAATCAGGAATATTTCTTCAGTGGGATCGAAATGTCAAATAAAAGTTTTCTTTTCTTGGAGTTAGCAGGACAAGCTCACAGCCGGACAAGTACGAAGAAAAGTAGGAAAGAAAGAAAGAGCAGAAGAAGAAAATACAGAGGAAACGAAAACTCAGAAGAGACAATGTGAGTCAAGAATACAAGAGGAAAAGAAATGTATAGTTCTAAGCAAAAATAAATCCTCGCCGTCCAAGACCGTTCCCGTGGCTGGGGTGGAGCTAGACGGTAGGATTTTTTTTTGTTTTTTTTTCCTTTTTTTTCTTTCCTTCCACAAAAACTTTATTTTTTTGTTTCACTGGCGAAAGCCCTATTCATTTTATTTAAATTGGTTTAAGCCTGTTATACTCAGGTGGCGCAGGCAGAGGCACTTTATTTTTAATTACTTTTTCGCGAGCCTCACCATAATTTCTGTCCGAGGTATACATATTCGTTTGGAGCGCATTCGGAAGGCAGTACGAAATCATGACTGGAAACTTACCGCTCTCACTAAAGCGAAGAGTATTCAATCACTGCATTCTCCCAGTACTAACGTAGGGTGCGGAAACATGGAGAATAACGAAAAAAACTAGAGATGAAACTAAGGAGCACGCAACGTGTAATGGAAAGAAAAATGATAGGGTTAACGCTAAGAGATAAAAAACGAGCGGAATGGATCAGAGAACAGACAGGAGTAGCCGATATTATCTTATCAAATAAAAAAAAAGAAGTGGACCTGGGCAGGACATGTCATGTGGGGGAAGGATAATAGGCTGACAGTAAGAACGACGGAATGGATACCAAGAGAGGGAAAACGCCACAGAGGTAGGCAAAAGGTTAGAGGTTCAATCACTGCATTCTCCAGTACTAACGTAGGGTGCGGAAACATGGAGAATAACGAAAAAAACTAGAGATGAAACTAAGGAGCACGCAAAGTGTAATGGAAAGAAAAATGATAGGGGTAACGCTAAGAGATAAAAAACGAGCGGAATGGATCAGAGAACAGACAGGAGTAGCCGATATTATCTTATCAATTAAAAAAAAGAAGTGGACCTGGGCAGGACATGTCATGTGGGGGAAGGATAATAGGCGGACAGTAAGAACGACGGAATGGATACCAAGAGAGGGAAAACGCCACAGAGGTAGGCAAAAGGTTAGATGGAGCGATGAAATTAAAAAGTTTGCGGGCATAAAGTGGAACAAACTCGCTCAGGATAGGGTGGATTGGAAATCGTTGGGAGAGGCCTTCGTCCTGCAGTGGACCTAAACAAGCTGATGATGATGATGATGTTGTGATCTCATAACAGCTTACGCTGTAATATATATATATATAATGTCTGATCAGTGGCGCCTTCATCGGCGAAAGAAAATTACGTTTTAAACAAACTTACTGATGGTTCACTTCACTAATATGTGAATCGTTAAACTTGCGAATAAAAAAGGGTTCAGTCACCTCGTGTATTAGCTGGTCCGAATGTGTGAACAGAATACCTGTAGAAGTAAAATCAGGTTCACATCCACACGCGGCCCAGTGGGATGCGAGACTAGAAAGTGGTGACTTGCCCAGGAAAATGTCGTGTTCACGAAGCCGTCTATTCAGACACCACCCAGTTTTACAACGTAAGCTGTTATGAGCATAGAGTTTCCTACTAAAATACTAGAGGGAAAACTGGCGCTAGTGTCTACGGGAGTTTCAAACAAGGCAGTTGAGCCAGCATGGGAATGATGGGTATGACATGGATTTGTCTAGTCTTCGTTCTTCTGGCTTCATATGGCTTTGCCACTTCAAAGAAATAGGTCGTTTACGACAAAATAGTGCACTAAAACGGAAGATTTAGGAATAACTATGTGCGTGCCATGCACTAGTTGTTTTTTCGCGGTTATAAAAATACTGAACGCTCAGAAATTTAGCAATATTGTGCGATATGGAAATGTTGCCTCCTCTATTTGCGCCCAGATTTAGCGGCGTTCATGAATGTTTAAGTACCAGATATAGTTGTGTTCGAACTTAAAATAGAAATTCTTGCTCTTGTAAGGGACGTGCTAATGTTTTCAAGTATGTAAAAAGTACGTGCGTGTTCTAAATCTAACAAACGTGCTTCCACTCGCTTCTTTAAGCGCAGTGCAAGTGCTCCACTGCCTTTTTACAAACTATATG
Organism: Hyalomma asiaticum; assembly: GCA_013339685.2. Taxonomy (NCBI): domain Eukaryota; kingdom Metazoa; phylum Arthropoda; class Arachnida; order Ixodida; family Ixodidae; genus Hyalomma; species Hyalomma asiaticum. The sequence goes on along the minus strand of JABSTT010002186.1, from coordinate 11,072 downwards.
GCTCAAGCAACTGCGCGAGGCCGTAGCAGAAGCGCAGTATCGCCCATCGTGTCTTGGTTAGTTTTGTGCAAAAACATGATGTTAAATAAGCAACCGTGCCGCTAAACTCCGTCGGAAACTGCGCCTGAGCATTGATCCGAGCTGACTTTTTCAGCGTCGTCTGCGGGCGCGTTTGCCTATCGCCAAATGGGTGTAGACTACGCACGATAAGTGTGCGTCTGCTTGGCGCATTCGATCAGCGTTGAGTTAATCAGGCAGCGGAATCGAAATGGTGTAGTACAATATATACGGACAGCCTTGTCACAAGGGATGTATGTCAGCCGTGAAAGCTACCCTACTGCTTACAGATTCTGTCGCACCTGATACAAAAGAAAAAATAAACAGCAAAATCGCATCGATAAAATTCGCGAGATCAAGCGCAAATATTTCTAAGGTTAGGTAAAATACCACTGCAAATAATGTGTAGCCATCCATCAACAAGCCCAACAACGAAACAGACTGCACGGCACCTCACATTGCAGACGACTTTAGTACATGCGACAGTCTGATGATTTCTAGCGGTAAAGCGTAGTACACTACAGCCGCTGCCTTCATCGCGTAATGAAAAAGTGTAGTAATGTCACTCGCGTCATTGATGCTAAAGAAACAGGAATAAACAAATCCACCAGACCGTTTGAAGCCACGGGCACGAAGACCAAATCCATGTCATACCCATCATTCCCATGGCATCTTCACGATCGCAGCGCCAGTTTTCCCTTTAGTATTTTAGTAGGAAACTCTATGGTTATGAGATCACAAGGGTCGTTTTTGCGCCGTAGTTGTCCGCCGCCGCCGCCGGTGTCCGTAACCACTATCGCGCAAACTTTAGAAAAAACCAGGACGGAGGAGTATTCGAACTCGTCCTCTACGGGGATTCGAACCCACACACTCTGCGTGGCAGTCGAGCATTCTACCACTGACCTACGCCTGTGCTTGACAAACCATGGCTAAAGGACCTAAACAGGTATAACGTCTGCCGAGGAATCTCGTCAACGAATGTAATGTTACATGGCAGAATAATAATACGCCACTACACGCCGCGGAAAGTGGATTGCATAACGACTTCGAGGAATCATTTGAAAGAACATAGGGGTGCATGCTTTGTAGCTCTGTACCCATTACAGAGGCATCATCAACATCATTATTATGAAACAATCTTCTTCAACTTTTCTGTCATAATTATTACGCAGCGCTGCCCTTTGAAGCAGTTTTGTCGTATCGTGCAATGCGTCATGGGGCAGGCGACGTGCGCAGCCCCTTCAGCAACCTGACTTGGCTCTTCGATATACCTGAAGGCGCCTCCTCCTAAGGTGCGGACTGCTGCTGAAGAAGCGAATCGCAGAGCTACGTGCGCGGCTGCAGCAAGGCATCTTCGGGCACAACAGACAGCTGTTCAGACAGAAGTGCAAACCGCAGTTCGCCGTCGACGCCGGGCCGAGAGTTCGGTTCGTTTTCGGGAAAACGATGCCAGGAGATGTGCAGTTACAAGAGATTTGCACGTTACAATACTGCAGTAATTATGGCGTAGTGGGTACTTTCCTACTTGACGATATGATAAGAGTTATAGAGCAGGGGATACCCACCAGTTCTACTTGCACTAGTTTCCCCACGAGTTTAAAATGGCCTCTAAGAACGTCACTCCTCCAGCTTACGCTGTCACTGTCCTGCGGCTCCGCGCAGAACTGGCTCTTTTTTCCAATATATCACAATCAGTAAAACGGTACACATTATAGTACAACTGAATGCGCTAAAGAAACCCCATTGCAGAAGCGTCATGGCTAAATTTCTTGCGATGAGCAGTGCTCTTTGTCTTTTCTCCTTTCCGTCTGCTATCTTGTGCGCTTCTTTTATTGCGATAGCAATTATATGGGTAGTCTCGACGGGTTTTTGCCGTCGGCGTATAAAGCCCCAATATATAACAACCCCCGCGCATTGTACCTTGCACCCGTGGGTAAAAGCACGAGAGCAGGGGGTCGAACGCAGCTGAAGCAGAGATCAAACGACCCCGGCCCATCTCAGATCGCTCTGAGGGCGCATGCGATAACACCATATCACTCGGGAGGCCTGAGCCGAAGCGGAAACGGCCCGCCCGTCTTTAACGAGCATCAACAGACGCGATGGAGTGGAAAGGGGGAGGAGGGGCGCTGTCGCTCGAGCGACAACAGTGGACTTCGCGCGGTGGCCATCGCTCGCGCGAGCGCTATTTCGGCAGCCATTGGACGTGCAGCATACTACGTAGCAGCGCCTTGATCGCGTGCCTCTTTCCAGGCGCCTCGCATATATCTGCAACGACTGCAACGCCCTGGCCACACAGCGCTCGCATCAATGCGTCTACGAGTGCCGGAAGGAACGCTCTCGCTTGATACCGCTGTGCTGGGCCTAGTGTCTCGATGGTGCAAAGTGAACGCTGCTTAGCGCGGTCAAGCGGTGCGAATCGCTCTGCTTAGCGCAGTCACGCGGTGCGAAGCTCGCCGCTCTGCTGTGCCGTTGTCTCTGACGCTCTACCGTCACATGGTACTTTACTCAACTGCATGCCTACTTATTAAGCCCACGCTCACTACAATTCAGATTGCCCCTAAAGATGCTGCTCGTACTTCGTATATTATATCATGCCTTGCTATTGCATTCATTGCTTCGCCCTTCTGGCGAAACTGCGACTTTTTTTAGAATGAATCCACACCGACCAGTCCAACTTGTTATCTTGGTATTTGTAAGTGTTTACCGTGGAGATACTGGAGACATTATTTACATATTCGTGGTGAGGCAATGAGAAATGCGGTAAAAGCTATGGCCTGTTAATATTGAAACTCCCGAACCCTTTTCTTGTACCAGGTTTCGACGACAGAAAAATCAACTTTTGGGGCTATGAAATCATTGTTATTGTTGATTTGGCTCTATAGCATGCTATCATCAGCAAATTAGCGTACTTCTGATGATTTTTAGTGGGCAAATCATTAATATGGTAAAGGAATGCAATGGGCCAAGTAAAGTTTCCCTGTGAGCACCGGAATCAATCTCGGAAAGGATAAAATAGTAACACAGAAAACGTCATTGCGGTTGATAAGAAAGTTAGGTGCCTCGTCACATAATTGGGGAGATGAATTAGTACCAGCATTTTTTTAGATAACAGGTTATTAAGGACGTAATCATACACCTCTTCAAAATCAAGTAACAGCACGTCGACGGTGTCTGCACGGCAGCACGGCGGTGTGAGCACGGAACGACAGTGTGAGCAAGTCGACGGTGTCCACAAGTGTCAATGCTAAAACTAATATCCTTAACAAATAGCGCTAGCTGGGCATCACTCCAAGGACGCTTACAAAAACAGCGCTGGTTATTGAGCAAAAATGTGCTGAAAGAAGAAAATTTACAATTTCTGAATAAGGAATTCGCTCCGCCTGTTTTGGAGTAGATGCCTGTCAGATAATAGACGGTTGTCGTTAGGCGATCATGGCTGACCCTTTTCCTGGACGGAAATGAACTTGCCCATTTTCCTAGCCAATGCGACTGCTCCAGAGGAGAGAGACGGCAGAGAAATGTATGACTAAATAGTGTTTGTAATTTGCTTAGTGCCCTTCAATATTTTTTTAGTTTATGTCGTCCACCCAGGCAGATGATGATAGTTCTGAGGAGACAGGTATTTTTTAATACCAAGGACATCGACCATAATTTTTTTCCATAACGAGATGCAAGAAATTCCCACATGCCGTCGAGAAACTGTCACTTCGTTAATTGGTTAAAACTGAACGGAACACGGGAATAAGAACGTTCGCAAGGTCCTGTACAGGAATATCAAGACTGCTCCTAACGCAACCATAAAGTTATAGAGCGGATGTGTTTGATAGAATTGCAGAACTTTTTTTGGGTGTTTCGTATCGTATCAGGTAAAGTTGAACTGAGAAGCGATTGTATAGCATCGGCAGCTAGTGCGAAGGAGAGCTTTTCAACGGCATGACAAGCTTCCCATGCGCGTGTTCCCATGCCGAAGCTGACGCTTCTTTTTCTAGTTATTTATTGCTGTGTTAAATCACCTGTGATTTAGGCCAATGTGCAACAACAGGGTGATTTCTGTATTAGAATGCTTCCAATTGTGACAACAGAAGTGTTCCCAAAGTAATGCAACAGAATACTGTAGCAATACAGAAATGTGTTGTGGTGCAACAGAACCTTCTTGCCTTAGCACGCATCGAATTGTGGCAACAGAAGTTTGAACCAATGCGACAGAGTTCTGTAGTACTACGCAAAAACATTGTTAGTAACCGCTGCTATGATAATCACTCAATGTAGAAAACATCCCTGCCTGCTAGAATTTCCTGTTCTGAAACAGAATACTTCTCTGCACCAATGGAAAACTTCGTGCACAATGTTGCACGAGAGATAGCAACAAGCAAGCACAATGCTACTGGCCCATTCATGAATATACATTTTAAAATTTAGGATGCGCTCATAGAGCGGGCACCCTTACCATGGTATAGTCGGAAAGAAACTAACCATGCGAACAAAAAGAACAAGTTAAATATTAAAACATCCTTCAAGAATTAAAGCTTCACTTCTTGAGGCTGGCACAGAATAGCGCATTTATGAGCTTGTTGAGATAAAGCTAACAAGTTAACAAGATAATATTTTGGGGTTTCACTTTATGAAATCATGAGGCACGGGATAGCAGGGTGGCTGTAATAAATTATACCATATCAGGAGCTTTAATGTGCAATTAAGTTTACGTGCATGTGTCCATTTTTTCATTTCACAGGCCTTGTAGAAGTGTGGCCAACAACTGAATATGCACGCTTTGTGCTAAGTATTTAAACATTTTATGGCCAATAAGGCACAACGGAGGGTAAGAAAAATCTTTAATATCCATAATTCATCGAGTCAATACATATTTCGCAAGTAGATAAATCAAATGTGGTTGATAACCTCAGTGGTCGTTCAAAAGGAGCCAGGTACCCAAGCACATATAATTAATACGATGCTGACAAGGAGAAATAAGTGCGCAAGTTTAAGAGACACCTCAATATTGCACCATGGCCACAGTAAACCATACTGGAACAAACAAGCTCTTGGCATATGGGATGTCGCTCTCCTGAGTAGGTAAGTTATATACCTACTAAATTACAAGCCATTAAGCCACTCTGGATAAGTTTTTATTTCGCAGCAATCACTTTAAAACACTCAACAAGCCAGCTAGTCACATAAAGTGCAAAACAAAGTACTAATGGAATGCACAAGTGCTTCATGGCACGAACCTTGTGACAAACATACCTTACGGCTGAAATTTATCAATGCTAAACATGACATTCTTATTTTAGAACTGGCTAGAGAGGTAGCCTTATACAACAGGTGGTTCATGTTCAACGAAAACTGCAGCAAAATGGCTCCATAACACAGCATATCAGACACAGCATACACCATAAGGACAAAAACTGAGTTGCTTACTAACAGGCATTGCCACTGAAAAATGCCACAAGCACTAGCCCTAGAGATCGTTTTGCTTTATGAAAGTTACGGAAAGAAAAACAGCAGTACTTTAAAAACAGGCAAGCCAGATGATGGGCACATGATGACTGTAAACCAATGCTGCAGCCTCATTTATGTAGCTTATGTACCAGCACTACGTACCAAGGTTAAGTACCAGGACAATATAGCACGGCTAAGCCAACACAGAATTGAAAATGATGTAAGAGAAAAAAAGCACTCTTTTGTGGCATGACCTTGAGAAAAACCGTTATAGGCATAGTGCAGATACATAACATTAAAACACCAGAATACCATAAAATAACAAATAATATTCGTTAACGGGTTAAGTACACTACTATAATTCATGGCCTTTTCATGCACCAGTTATAGCACGTGGAAAAGAGATGCCAGCCCATGCTCATTGCAAGTTGGCATCTCAGAGTAGTGCGAAAACAGCGGTCGATCTAGAATAGGCCTCGTGATTAGTCCTTTCAAGAGTCATGCTAAATATTTCCCGTTGAAGTCTCTAAACCAGCTGTGTCCTTCACAAGAAGTTAAGGAAACAGTGAGCAAGGCAAAAGACAAAAATTTGCAAGGAATACACAATTCCACGGCTTATATATATGTATGCGCTAAGTCAGGTATAAAGTTAAACATGATCACCTTTCCACATTACACTGTAGCTCTTTACCACTGTCTACCGGAAGAGCTACTAGCTGGGAATAGTGTTGAGCAACGGATGAGCATAGAATACACAGCAGTCACAGGTGTAACAAGAACAGCATTCTATGGCCTGCCCTTAGTTCAGTAGACGTTTCTTTATTGTTATGACAGTGTGTTCGACATGAGAGTTGCAAATGAAGCCGTCAAAGCAAGTTTAGCTGGCTTCAAATGTGTGCCACAATTGCATGCCATTTCAAAACTCACCTCCGACACGATTCGGCCATAACGAAATCGGCACATTACCGCTTACACTTTATTGGAGGCTGATATCAAGTAAACAGGTTGTCACTGACCACAAGAAGGAATATATGCAGACTACAAGATGTGCTTTTGCCATGTTGCAAAGACAATGACACTGCATTCTACTCCCCTGACAGGAGTGTGCTGCCAATATTGTCACGGTGCTACGAAAGGAAGGCCGTTTTATAATAACAGGGATAACGCCGGCAAAGCCCTAATGGCGGCCCGAGAGAGAGAGACTACCCCACTACGTCGTCTCCTTCTTCCTATAGCGATCGTCGTCTTCCTTCCTTTCGTAGCACCGTGACATTACCCCCGGCGGCAAAAGCGCCGACCCGGCGCCTGCTAGATCGTGATCGCATGGTAGGGCTTCAACTTTTACGGCGATTAGGTTCTGGTCAGTCGGCAGTGTAAGCAGAGGATTTCCAGGTCGAGGTTGCAATGCAGCGTCACCTCCGGGAGCTGCATCTGTTAGTTTTCCTGTGAGCGTACAGAGGGGTGCGGCGATGGACGGCGGGGCAGAGGCGAGCGGGAACGACGATCGTGCGGTGAAGGCGATCGGCTTGAGGGCCTGGTAGACATGGGAGGGTCGCGGTACGTTGAGCTACGATGGGTCTGGTCGCGGTACATGGGTTCACGGTAGGTCGGGTCGTTAGGAGTGGTAAATGGGGGACGTCGTGCGTAATACGTGGAGCGGGAGTACGACGATTGGCGATGAGGGCAATAGCGGGAAATGAGGCCCACGCCGCTACAGGTGAAGCATATAGGCTTGTCGTCGGGTGTGCGCCATTGGGCCGGATCTCGGTAGCGGCGAAACGTCGGTGGTGGACGATCAAACGGAGCAGTCGGTCGAATCGGAGGGCGAGTCACGGAGCACACTGGTTGGATGCCTGCGTTTGCAAGCTCGTCGCGGACAACTTCCTTTATAAGAGAGATCGTGGTCTGAATGTCATCCGAAGGGCGCACGAAAGAGGAAGGCGATGCCGCCTCGATTTCACGCCGCACAATACGTAAAACGCTGTCCGCCGCCGGGGGTAATGTCACGGTGCTACGAAAGGAAGGAAGACGACGATCGCTATAGGAAGAAGGAGACGACGTAGTGGGGTAGTCTCTCTCTCTCGGGCCGCCATTAGGGCTTTGCCGGCGTTATCCCTGTTATTATAAAACGGCCTTCCTTTCGTAGCACCGTGACAATATTGTAAACACAGTTTGATTCTAACATGCAGGTAACTTTTAGACCTGTTTTAGCAAAGCCAAAATATGTGCGTGTAGAATGGCGTCAATATATGCTACATATATTGCCCACAACATGCTAATAAATGCCCATTTGAGAAGGCACCTGCATCTAGTGTTTTATTTTACATTGTGATTATGGAGAAGTCTACTTACATTTGAGTCAACTTTTATTTATTTATTATTTATTTTTGTTACCCTCAATCGCCGAAGCTTTACAGAGGGGAGCGGGTTACAACATGAAAAATACAAAACAATGAAACAAAACGTGCTATTTTATACATGAACAAGACTAAAGCAAGTAACATGTCTACTCAATGAAACGCAACAAAAGTGAAACGTAAAAATAAGGAAATCACAAAATGCAAATAGTGAATTTGGTAAAAGTATACAGTACTAGCAAGAAAATGTAGAAGTAAGAGAAATGACACACACACAAAAGATCAAAAATCTACTAGAAAACGTCGGCATCTTGACACGAGCAGACAGAAATTCGTAGGGAGGGGGAATAGATCGGATAACTAAGGAGAGCTATCGCAAAGTAGGTGAGCTGATAAAGAATGACGAAAAAGGTAGTGATCAGAAATGGAAACAATGTCACCTGGTAGCTGATTCCAATTGTTTGATGTGACCGGTATGAAGGAGCAAGAAAATGTGTTTGTGTAGCAGAAAGTACCTTTAACCTTGTGTTCGTGGTCTATCCGAGAGGAGTGATATGTGGGAGGCGTAATGAGCTCACTACGCAGCGATGGATGATGGTAGGTCTTATGGAAAAGGCAAAGGCGGAGGTACTTGCGACGTAGTGATAAAGGTGGCAGTGACAAATGGTGCTTCATTGCTGTTGCGCTTGACGTACGGTGATAATCCGATGGAATAAAACGTGCCGCGTTATTTTGAATTAGCTCAAGGTACCTAATCAAGTTTTCGTGGTGAGGGTTCCAGATTGCAGCAGCGTACTCCAATTTCGGGCGCACAAGGGTTTTATAAAGAAGCATCTTCAAGGAAAGTGGGGCGTTGCTAAAATTTGGACGTATGTATCCCAATGTACGGTTAGCATTGTTCGTGATGACGTTAATATGGGCATTCCATGTTAGATTGAAAGAAATGGTAATGCCTAGTACCGGTATGACGATACGTGGTCAAGATAAACATAAGCCAGTTTGTATGTTGAGGAGTTATTAAACTGGCGAGAGACCGTCATTAGCTTGCATTTGTTGGGATTTAATTTCATAAGCCATTTGTCACACCAATTCCTAATGGTATTTAAGTCTGTCTGCAAGACGTTCCTACATCATCAGTACGTATTTCTCTGTAAAGCACACAGTCGTCGGCATATAAATGAACGGATGAAGAGACGCAGTTAGGGAGGTCATTAATATATATTAAAAACAGCAGTGGTCCCAAAACTGAGCCCTGTGGTACACCCGATGTTACGCTTATTACCGGCGAGTCATCACGGTTAACAGTGACGTACTGAAGACGGTTTGTTAGAAAGTAGTCGAGCCATGCCAGTACATTCGAGACGAGGTTGAGAGAGGAGAGCTTGCGCATTAGTTGTTGTTGTTTTGTGGGGTTTTACGTCCCAAAACCAGTTCTGATTATGAGAGACGCCGTAGTGGAGGGCTCCGGAAATTTCGACCACCTGGGGTTCTTTAACGTGCACTGACATCGCACAGCACACGGGCCTCAACATTTCGCCTCCATCGAAATGCAGCCGCCGCGGCCGGGATTCGATCCCGCGACCCTCGGATCAGCAGCCGAGTACCTTAGCCACTAGACCACCATGGCGGGGCTTGCGCATTAGTAAAGCGTGATTGACTTTTTCAAATGCTTTTGCAAAATCCAGGAAAATGCAGTCAATTCGAGATTGTTTATCAAGAATGGTGTGCAGGTGATGAGTGAAAAGAAGCAACTGGGTTTCACAGGAAAACGTACGCCTAAAACCGTGTTGGGCCGATGTAAAAAATGAATTTGATTCAAAAATTTCGCAATATGTGAGTGCAGTACATCTTCCATTAGTTTACACGGAATGCTCGTTAGCGAAATGGGCCGATAGTTAAGAACGGAGTGTGTATTACCAGACTTATGTATCGGCGCAACCTTACCGACCTTCCAGTCCAGCGGCAAGGTTGCTTGGTCAAGTGACTCTTGGAAAATCTTGCACAAGAAGAGAGACGAATATGTGCTTGTTTGTTTGAGAAACTTTGAGTTGATATTGTCAGTCCCACATGATGAGGATGTTTTTAAGGTGTCAATTAACTTCGCAATTCCCGCAGAATCAAAAGTGATAGGAAACATTGAGCAGTAGTCACGGCACACAACTGCGTCAACAGGTGCAGCAGTGTTTCCCGATAAATTGGCCGAAAAAATATTGTTAAATAACGTGGCACATTCAGATGCTGGTAGCGGTTCACCAGAGTCATCGTCGATTGATAAATCCGCATTTTGGTTAGAATTGATAACGTTCCAAAATTGCCGGGGGTTCCTTGATATCAGTTCAGGCAACGTATGCGTTTGGAAACGATTCTTAGCAGCACGCACAGCTTCCACGTATTCTGCCTCAGCATTTTGATACGTTACCCAGTGATCTGTAGTATTTTGCAGTAGTATAACAAAAGGAGTATATTAAAAGCTACAAGCACCCCAAACATTGCACAAAGGAAGGCACAGAAACACTGCAGATCTCCATGCAGTCGCACAGCCATTCCATGCAGCTTTACTAGTCGACGTTTCTCAGGAAAGCACACAGTTCAAGTTTAGGTCACATACTTCCTATGTGTGTTTTAGATGCATTCTCAGACCATTTGCAAAAATACGAAAAAATTACCACATTGAGACGGAGCCTCCACGAAGTGATGACACATGTAAGGGCGTGACATGAATAAAGTCACCATGGAAGAGAAACGCAAGTGTACATGGCAAGATAACAGAATGAGTGAAGTAGACCTAATTACTAATAACTAGTTTTCTTCATGTCGTTCAGACTGACAAACAGAATTATAATTCGACGTTACAGGAAAATGGAGGCCATTCCACCATGTGAATGTGGCTGACCAGCAGAGCTCTAACAAAACGGATTGTTCAGCTAGTTGGCTATCCCTTTCCAAAAGAGAACAGTGCAATAGGTCCACACACAGAGAAAAAAGAAGACAAGGGACTGACGCTACTAACAGCCATCTGTTCTTGCCACACTCCCCAACATCTTATATAAGTTTAAAAGCACTGTGCATGCTCGCCATCAACTAACAAATGCAAATAAAAGGACAAGAAATATATCACAAGCAACCATGCATGTCGAATGGCATCCTGTAGAAAATTATACGCAGAAGCACACAATGTAATCGAAGCCTCACTTCCAGAAATTTTACAGTTCTCTCTGG
>JABSTT010002185.1:0-47002 GCA_013339685.2 Hyalomma asiaticum | reverse complement strand
CCCGAACTGTTTATTGGGCAAACCGGTGCCCATCAAAAGAAACTCATCAAACAGGCAGTTACACAAAACGTGCACAAAACACGGCTCTTCACAATATGAAAACAGGTGGGCTACAACGTCACACGAAACCAACAAACACGAACAAGCTCATGCACTGCAACAAAGAATAAACCACAAAAGAGTCCTATTCACCAAGTCACTCGAGGCGTCTTCTCAACTCGAAGCTTGCGGGCGGGGCTTGTCAGCTGGCTCGTGGAACAGCATATTTCTTCTCGCTGAGCCGCGCACAGCTTGTTGCTACTTCTACTTCTGCCCCTACTGCTCGCAGCCGTGGTCGACTGTTTACATAGACTTGGAAAGCCGTTCTAGAAGTTTCGGTGAGGTCCACATGATCAAGCACGCACAACGTTGGGAACCTTCTCGCCCATTCTCCGTCCTTCGCATTTGGGGCGGTGCCTCTTTCTCCTCTCACTGCACGAGGAGCGTCGGTGTGTACTCTCCGCCTCCTCTCTCTCCCTACATCTGTCTTGCGCGCGCTCGCCGCGACAAGACTCTTTCTACAAATTCTCCCCTTTTGAAGATTCGGCGTGATGGGCGCCTCTTTCGTGCGCGCCGCTTTCTTGTTGTTTTGTGCTTTCCCATCAGCTCGACGCCGAGTTTATTGTCGAAATAAACACTATTATGTGGCACCTATTATCAAATTATTAGGTTATCGGGATTCCTTTGCAATACAATTACATGATGTGCTTTTCCTATGCCAAGTATTTAAGTTTTGTATATACAGTTGATACTTTTGCATGTTGCTAAATTTCCCCGTTTAAATTTATGTGATGTTGCGATGTTCATTTTCTTTCATGATTTTAGCCTTGTGATGATCATTGTGATGATATGTGTATATTTTTTTTTTTTCATTTTCGCTCTTATTGGTGGTGGTTTGGAAGTTTGTATTATATGATGGTGCTCACTGCGCTGTATCAAATCTGGCCGCGGCGGATGCATTTCGATGGAGGCGAAATGTTGAGGCCCGTGTACTGCGCGATGCTAGTGCGCTTTAAAAAAACCCTGGTGGTTGAAATTTCCGGGAGCCCCCGCTACGTCGTCTCTCATTGTCATAGCGTGGTTTGGGACCTAAAACCCCAGAAGTTATAATATCAAGAACATCCTAACCACTGTTCAAGTCTTCCAGGGAGATAAAAAGCTCCCCCGATCTTTGTTACTGCGGGACAGCTTCGGGCAGCTGCGGGGAAAGGGGGAGGGGGCTCACACCAGGGACACGTACATCATCTTATAAGACGACAAGAAAACACACTTTCTTCCCTCATTTCACGTTTCCTGTATGGCTCCTAGGGAGTATACTAACTTCGAGTATGTGAAACCTACATTCATTTAGGCCAATTAATCATATCGAAAAAGGTCCTGGCTTTCTAACCCCGATGTCGATAGTTGCAAAGGAGCGGGAGAAAAAAAAAAACCTTACAGCATTGTGTAGCGGTTTTAGACGAATGACTGGTCAATTCCGGCGACTATAGTTCATAGACGTCACATCCCAGGCAGCACGCCAACACAGGACTGATGTAGGCGTGAAGTCGGCCAAAGTCGGCAGCGATATCGGGCCTAAGTCGGCAAATCGCGCTCGCGCTACTTTCACCCACATCTGCCCGATGACGGCCAGCCACAATGGCTCCACTGTGGCGAAGCCACCATGGGTCGAACTTGGCCAGCCAGAGTGGGCGAAATTTGGCCAGCCAGAGTGGGCGAAATTTGGCCAGCCAGAGTGGGCGAAATTTGGCCAGCCAGAATGGTCGGATTTGGCTAGGTAGCATTGGCCGATGTTGCGATGTTGCGGGCATTCAGGCTTTTTTGGCGTGTTGTCGGCCACGCCGACATCGGGAAACCCCTTGCGCGACCGTTCACAGCCACTATGGTGTTTCTAGTGTTTACCCCCCGTGTGTCGTGCCGTTTGGATTGCAAAAATTTTATTTTTGTGTTTTCACATTTTCGAAGGGCTATGAAGGTATTTTCTAAGGACCAACAGTAGCTTGTGCAAATGTGCCTCTCATGCATACGTGAAAGCTTTATTAACACAGTAATAAGTGGGGCTAAGTGGATCCTCTGTACTTTCTATTACTGCGTTCTAAACAAAACAAATAACACAACAAGAGAGGTTTATAGGGAAAAGCACTATTTCATTGATTTTGTGAACTCTGCATTGATAATATGCTATTCTCGTGTTGCACCATCGTAGTGGAAAAGCTTCGGCGAGGGTGGAACCTGCGTGAAAAGGCGTGAATAGTTAGCACAGCTGTGGAGCACATCAGCACTATACTATAATTGTATGCAATTTATGTGCGACTCATGAACAAACGCGGAAATTCAAGAAATGTCGTAAACATCTCATAATCGGGCACTACTTTCGAAAATAACAAAAGAAAGTTGTCCTTTTACTATAAAATGAATCTACGTTCAATATTCAACCCCCTGATCTTGGCTTTGTGTCACTTTAGATACCCAAGGGAAAAAGAATAGAAACACGAGTAAAGGTTCTGTTGCAAAGTAATTTTAAAAGCGGCACATTAGTTGAAATAGGTGTATTTTGCATTATAATAAATTTCATATTTTTGGCATACATCGGAAAGGAAAACATGTAGACGTGAGCTAATACGACACACACCAAGGATGGGGTCTTTAGGCAAAAATGTCCTTAAATGATAGGTGCAAGGCGCATTATGAGCAGATATTAGAGGAAGAACATATTTTCAAGGCTACTTTAAAATGCCATCGCGTGCCGAACTGCCACACGCGTCCAACACCAAGGAGCGCGTGTTCGGTATCACGTTACCTTTAAAAATACGGGCAAGAAAAAAAATGTTACGAGAACTGCAAGTCACCACACAATAGGGGTTTGATACAAGCACAGGATTAACTATATGAAGTAAAATTGCTTTGGGACAATGTGCGTACGCTCTTTATTCGAAAATATAGAGCCTACGCACCTCACGACACAAATAATGTATAAAGGTGGAACCGGTGGTTTAACATCGCAACAAAAGTGCCAGGCCTCATTCTGAAAAGTGGTCAGCAACTTACCGAATTTCGGCATCCGCTGTGCACTCTTGAGCTATGTGTCAGCAATACAAATTCAGCGACGGCACTGTAGCCTCACCAAAAGGTGCAGGCTTGTGTTCATATACAACCGATGTCACAGTTGCGATGGGCATTGTCTTAGGAGGTACACTGGCCAAGGAATCGCGCAATCAACTTGATGATCGATAAATGCGGTACATGCGCCGATACGCGTAGGCAGACTGCGTGCAGCCGTTGAAACTCATTCGTACACCTTCCATGTCGGTAGCACTGCAGCCGCGACGAGAGAGCGCAGAAAGTTCCCCGAAAACTGCGCGGTCTCCCGCTCCGAAGGGCCACCACGGCCACCGCACAATGAACATGCAGGGAGGGGGCCGTGACGAGGGTGGTCAGTTCGGGAAGCGACGCGCGTCCCCCCCCCCCCTCCTCTTCACGTACTTTTTTTTTATTTTTAGTTTCTGCTAGCTTAGCATAGGTTGCTTCTAGGCAGAATATGCGCGTTTTTCTTTCTTTTTTTTGTGGTTGTCGTAAAGCGTGGAAGACAGCGTTTCTGCTGGGCAAAAGCACAATGGCGGGGACACCCGCCGGGACTGCATTTGTTAAGTGCAGCCTGGTGCAGCTTATGGAGTATGCTTGTATGCTCTTGCTAGCTACCTGTAGCATAGGATTTAGCAGAGGCTGAGCCACCCACTCTAGCTAAAAACGCGATCGAAATGCTGCGCTGCACGTAACAAACGTAGCGAGGGCGCGCGGCGTCCGCCATTGTGAATTTCTGCAAGTTTCTGCAGCGCAGGAAAACACGTGCTCCCTTCCCGCGCGACAAGAAATATTGCGCTGAACCTCTGCTCGCGCCCTTATTTTACTCTTTTTGGTTATAAATAAATTAGTTTTTAAGTACTAGAAAACGTAGATGTGGGCTTCTATCGACACCATAGACTCATATGAACGTCAGAGACAAATCCTACACTCGCTGCACAGAGCATGCAGTCAAGCTCGATATATTCTGCTCATCTAACTAGTACAACGTAATCGCGATGGCAGATGTGTAAAAGAATTCGATATGTATGGAAAGAACGCACTAACGGTCGTTCACAAAAAAGCAAAGAAATAAAGAAAGAAGGAATTATACGCAATGCCATGGACATATTAAGGAATTATTAGCCTATTGTATCTGTGTAGTAGTAGAGAGCATGGAGGTGGAAAAGGGAGGTATAAGTTTACCCGACGAGTAGACAATTATTTTCTGTTGCTGAGCTTATGCGAACTGCGATACCTGCGTTGCGGAGCTGCTTTTGAAAGGAGTGCACTAGTTTTGCGAACGCACTGATGAAATGTAGTGGAGGGGCACGTGGTCAACAACAGCTTGACTTAGGACGGTTGGTTTATACTGTGACCCTGCACAAACATATGAAGAAACTAGGGAACAGAAGAGAGCTTTGATTTTCAACTGATTTTTTTTTCAGTGCATGCTTGCTGTTTTTTATATACCATAAAATACGCGCATCGCCTGCGCAAGAACACTTTGTGATCACATACACTCTAGTAGAACTCACCAGAAAAGCTCTCTATATATCAATTATACGTGTGCGCATTTGTTTGCCACCTTTGAGATGAAAAATGCTTGCCATATGACTGCTTTGTATTTTTCGTTTTTGCCTTTTTCGCAAATGTCGTGGTCCTGACAAGAGCACTTCATTTGAATTTGCAACCCAGAGGATCTATGTATTTCATGGTGTATAAAAACAGCTAACATCCTCTGATTATAAAATGAGCACTAGATCTGTTTTGTCCCCTCGCTGTCACGCTCTTAGCTCCGTATACCCTTCTTTTGCGTAGGCTGCTAAATGTCAGTAGGATAACGCCGGTTGCGAGAGTATTTTTGCTTCAGCGCACCATAATGTCTGCGCTAGACCTTTTTTGTCCACTCGCTGTTGCGCTGTTACCTCCGTATGTCCTTTCCTTCCATAGGTTGCTAAATGTCAGTCGTATATAGCGCCGCTTCCGACTGTTTATCTTTGTTTGAACATATGAGTGGTGGTTGTGCCCATCAATGTAAGCACGAACAATTTCTATGAATTTAAATTTTCTGACATGCGCGCTGTTAGATAATTTTCCACCATGCTTGTCGATCCTTCTGGCTAATGTTAACTATTGCGCCAGCCTGTTTCGCAAAGTTCCCGCAAAACAGCCTATAGATGTATATATGAATAGTTTATATGCATGTTTATTGTGTGCCCTGCTTATTAAAAACAATGCGCGCGAACATAATGTCATATATGCTGCTCAAAACGCACGTGCGCTATGTTCCGGCACTGAAACGCGTATACATGAATATATGAAGCTCAACATCTGATTCTTACGTCGAATCTCTCAAGTGAATTTTGGTATGCTTGTCTCGATCGGATCTCTATTGTTATATACAGCAGGCTTCCAAAGAGGCCCGGCCGATATCAACCATGAAAGGCTGCGGCGTAGTCGACGTTGCCTCCAGGACAGCAGAAATGACTCAATGTTTCCTGTGAAATAATCTTTCTGGGCAACTATCATGCCAAATTCGCCATTCCTCAGGCGATTCTGATGAGCGGCAAAATCGGCGCCACATTTGCCGGAGAAAGTTATCGGCTAGCCGACGGGGGCTCTAAGGTGGCATACTTGGCACAGTGTTGCCGATAAATGGCGTCGGCCAGCCCATATTGTCTGTAGAAAGGCAAAATCGGCGCCATAGTTGCCGTTGAAAGCCATCGCCTCAGCCGATGTCGGCAGTAACGCGGCATAAGCGGCCCCATGTTGCCGATTACAGTCGACGGCCTGCCGATATCGGCGGGGCAGCGGCTGTAGTAGCCCGACGTTGCCAGTCATTGATGTCGGCGTGGCCGATACTGGCTCGCTGTCGGCAACATTAGGCCGTGGATGGGCCGAACTTTGCCGCCATAAAACCAATATCGGCCCTACGTTGCATGCTGCCTGGGATATTTGTAGCGTTCCCTTCAAATATCGGTGCATATTAGGTGATAGGGACGACCAGGACCGCACAGAGGCGTGCACCGGCTGGATAGATAGATAGATAGATAGATAAATAGATGGATAGATAGATAGATAGATAAATAGATGGATAGATAGATAGATAGATAGATAGATTAGACAGATCGATACATAGATTCAAATCTGCTCAAATTCGCCACGAAATCGCGTTAATGGGCCACTAAACAGGCTCCTACTTTTTTTCAAAGCCGCCCAAACAAGCAAGAGAGAGAGAGAGAGACAGCTCTTTATTGAAAGGCAGAGAATTTAGCCGGCGTTGAAATATCGCTGACATGCTACTCTGCATGGGGAGGGAGTTTGGGGAGAGAAAGACGACTAGAAAGAAGTACGAGATACAGTGAAAAAGAAGAGAGAAAGAAAAATTGGGCTTTGTGTCTCTGACTGTGACGCCTACTTGCGTCCAAGGATATTCAACGTTTGCATCAACCCGCAGTGAGGTGATAGGATGCGTTGCATGATGGCTGAGTGATGGTGACGACGGAGATAAAGTCAAAGTCTATCGAGTTGACCTGTACTATTTAAATATGTAAATAAAAAGTCCATCGCGCGTCTCTGTTGTGTGGGGCAAGCTAGAGGGCCTAAAACACATTGAGGTGATAAAGGGAGCTGCGTAAGGGACTGCATGCAATGTTCATAGAGCGCACGCTCATCATTGTACGCTCGGCACTCAAACAAAATATGCTCTACAGTTTCAGTAGAGCCACAGTTGCTGCAGTATGGGCTTGTCTCCTGATGAAGTGGTACCAGTAAGTCGTTGGAATATGCAATGTTCAGCCGTAGTCGATGATACAATGTTTCCAGATGCCGAGGGATGTTGGAGTGTAATTTTGATTTGAGATCTGGGTCGACTGAGTATAAGAAAGGGTGATGATGTGCCGGTAACTTCCATATCCGGTTCCTTTCTTCGTAGGCGAATCGTTTAGCCATTTGGGAAGCATCAGATTTGGTGAAATAGATTCGTTTATAGTTTTGATATCGTAGACCGTTACGTGCTGCTTCGTCGGCTTTTTCGTTGGGCAGAATGCCGCAGTGAGCTGGTATCCACTGAAATGTAATGCAGTGTCCTGCGGTAAAAGCCAGGTGATGTAAATAGGCAATGTCGGCAGAAACGGGTTGATGATTAGTTTTCTTCAGGTGTTTGTACAATGTTTGTAGCGCTCCTTTGGAGTCGGTAAAAATTGCCCATCAGCCGGGCTCTTGGCGCACGATATACTGGATAGCTTCTTTAATGCCATGAAGTTCCGCTGTCATGGAAGATGTTTTCCGCTGCAGCCGATAGGAACGCATTTCTCCCGTTGAAGGCACATAAAGGCCACAGGAAGAAGCCTCTCGAGTCGTTGAAGCATCAGTGTAAATATTCGTGTGATGGGGATATTTCTCGGCTAAGTAGAGGAGAGTAGCTTGCAACAGCGCGACCTGTGGCAGGCGCCTCTTTGCTTCGTTGATGCCAGGTACAAACCGAATAATATTTAGCGGCGAAAGTGTCCAGGGAGGAAAGGTGGTAGGCAGTAGGCGCTGTGGCTGGTTAATAGAAGGGAGTTTCAGCATTTGCACAGCTTCACCAAAGCCAGACTTACTGTAGGTTATGTGGGCGCGATACAAAAGATGTTTCTTCCCTTGCAGGGCATGTCGCAGATGTGTCCGCATGGTTTCTTGCGTGGCAAGGACCTCTAATGAGAGACAGCCCGCTTCCGCTACTGTTCCAGAGGCTGATGACCCTTGCGGGAGGCCCAAACAGATTCTCAGGCAGTTGTTTCGCGCAGCTTCCAGGGACTTCTTATTCGCTGGTGATAATTTGTGGAGTGGCGGTAGGCAATAGCGCAATGTGCCTTCAACGTAGGCTTTTTCAAGCAGAACCATTGAGCGGCAGTTGCAGCCCCATCTTGTTCCCGCCATGAACTCGAATACTTGAGATGCTGCAGCCATTCTTGCTCTTAGTTTCTTCACCTGAGGTGACCAAGAGAGATTTCGGTCTAGCACAATTCCAAGAATTTGTTGAGAGCGCACATATGCCAGTGGCCGTCCGCCGAGAAGGAGCGGATATTTGGTCATTTTCTTTCTCGTAAAAGCCATGGCAGTACTCTTTTCTGGCGAAAGATGAAGACCACGGAGAGCCAAATGTTTCGACAGGTTTAGTAATGCCTTTTGAAGCAGTTGTTGGGTGATATAGCGCGAACTTGACGCACTCCAGATGCATATGTCATCGGCGTAAATGGTGATGTGTACTCCTCGCGGCAGGTTCCTTGTGATATGTATCAAGGTAAGGTTGAATAAGAGCGGGCTAAGCACAGCACCTTGGGGTACGCCCTTCTCCACAGTATAAGATAGCGTAGGGCCATGCGGAGTAGCCATAAATATTTTCCGCTCTTTTAAATAGTTGTCAATCCACTTGTATAGCCTACCTCCAAAGCCAAGACTGGCCATGGATGTGAGAATGGCATGGTGAAAAACAGAATCAAAAGCTGCCTTGATGTCAAGGAAGACAGGTGTTGGGATGTGCCCAGCACGAAGGTGCTCTTCAAGGGAAGAGACGAGGACGATGACATTGTCGATGGCGGACCTGTTTCGACGGAATCCGTTCATTTCCTCAGGAGACGCATTGCGGCTTTCGAGAAACCATGTCATTCTTTTATATATCATGCGTTCCATGAGCTTGCCTACACAGCCCAGAAGGGCGATGGGTCGGTAAGATGCATAGCTTGCGGCGATCACATTCCGCGAATATGACAGCGCTGCGCGCCACACAGACGCCGTATTTCAAAAAAACAATTCCCGCGCTTCTTTCCGGCGACTGACCAGTCGCGCTCGCATCCTAGGTGTCGTCACCTTCTACCGCGAACCGCGAACAACCTTGCATAGCTGTATCTCGCTGATTGGTCGAAACGTCTATTGTCAGATCCCCTGGCCATCCCACCGGCGTGAGCGCAGGAGCAACCCAACGTTTCTAGAACTGGAGCGAACGGTACTGCAGCGCAAGCGTCAATGACGTGAAATGATCACGTCAGGTCACGTGTCAAAAGTGGGCGGAGTCTCGACGGCACGCCGCCCCTACCCTCTCCTCGGCAGAGAAGGATGGGGAGGCCGACCGAGGAAACGAAACCGACGCAAGCGGTCACTTAAACGTCCGCCTCGGTGGTGTAGTGGTTACGGTACTCGGCTGCCACCCAAAAAACGCGGGTTCGATCCCGGCCGCGGCGGTCGCATTTTCGATGGAGGCGAAAATGCCAGAGGCCCGTGTACTGTGCGTTGTCAGTGCACGTTAAAGAACCCCAGGTGGTCAAAATTTCCGGAGCCCTCCACTACGGCGTTTCTCTCCTCTCTATCACTGTCACTCCCTTTCTCCCACCCCCACGGACGCTTAGCCGTGCTCCCTACATGGGCTGCAGAAATTAGCGTCCTTTCCTAACCACAATCAATCAATCACTTAAACCCGTGTAACTTCTCTATTATTGCAGCTATTCGCAAAATTCTTGCGGGAGCATGTTCACATCGCACAGGAGCGCAGTTATATCTTTAAAACAAATTTTAAAACAAATTTCCCGTCTTCAGGGGATGTTGTCGGCCCATCAGCAGAGGCGGGCAGCGAGTCGAGTACGCCGCGTCGGAATGGTCGCTTGCTACACGACTTTCGGAGAATCCTGCAATCCCCCACCTACGCAAGCCCGGAGCATCCGTGCTAACACAGCAGTCGATGTCTGCTCAGAGATCTTCAATTGGTTGTTTGACAAGAGACCGAATCGATATTTAAGACCGCGCCGCCCTTTTGCTAACAGGCCCTAGCCGACTCGGCCGTGCTAGCTGGTCCTGTAGTGTTGTTCTCCAAAAGCTTGCGGTTTACGTTTTTGCCTGCTACGTGTAGCTAGCCCGCGCACAGGAACGTTGATCGAGACCTTGCCTGCCTGCTAACCACGTCACGTGACCTTGACTTTGCAAGAGCGTGTAACGATAGCCTCCGTAGTGTAACATTTGGCGCTGCCTGTCTGCTTTCCCGAGCGGTCTCCTGCGGAAAAAAATTCGTAGATCCTACGTGCAGTGGGAATCAAGGAAATGCTAAGCACGCAAGAGGAACGTAAAATGGATCTGCATTGTTCTCTCGCTGTGACTGTGGCATGAAACGATGCAGCACATGAGACGCAAGGCTAATGTTATGAACCTTCATTTACGTTCTTCAAGCAGTCATATTGCGCCATAACAATTTTGGTGTACGTCCCATTAACGAAATGCGTGGCATCTATATCATGCCGCTCATGACATGGATGTCACAATTTTATGTTCTTAGAAAGTGTCACCCAGGGTCGTCAGACATTGTCGTGTCGCCTTACCAATTTGGGTATATATCAAGTTAACGAAACGGCCGCAAGAGCACCAAAACCGTGGCATGTAATTCATGCCGCTCATGACATGCATGGCATGATTTTTCCCTTTTGACGAGTCACTTATGTTCGTGCCATTCCAGTTTCCGTATACATCGCATTAACAAACAGTCCAGAAGAGAACCGACACAGTGGCACGCAAATGATGCCGCTCATGACATGAATGTCATGATTTTGATGTTACGACCTGTCATTTATGTTCATCATGCAGTCATGTTGTGGCATACAATTTTCGTATACATCCCATTAACGAAACGGCCAGGCGAGCACCAAAACCGTTGCATGTAAATCATGCCAGTCATGACATCTGTGCCGTGATTTTGATGTTGTGACCTGTCATTTATGTTCGTCATGCAGTCATGTTCTGGCATACCGATTTTCGTATACACCCTGTTAACGAAACGTCCAGGAGAGCACCAAGCCTGTGGCATTTAATCATGCCGCTCATGGCATGCATGTCATGATTTCCATGTCGTGACCTATCATTTATGTTCGTCATGCAGTCATGTTGTGGCATACCGATTTTCGTATGCATCC
Source organism: Hyalomma asiaticum (assembly GCA_013339685.2). Lineage (NCBI taxonomy): Eukaryota > Metazoa > Arthropoda > Arachnida > Ixodida > Ixodidae > Hyalomma > Hyalomma asiaticum. Next base: position 35,966 of record JABSTT010002185.1, on the reverse strand, counting down.
CATTAACGAAACTGTCAGGAGAGCACAAAGTCGTAGGCGGATAGATAGATAGATAGATAGATAGATAGATAGATAGATAGATAGATAGATAGATAGATAGATAGATAGATAGATACGTTGAAAGTCGCCGCGTTTCGCTAAGAAATGCTTTGCATATAAAATGCCATTGCTGCCGAGGCCCACACATAGGAGCCGTTACCGCATTCTCGTAACCAATGCACTGAGTGGCATTGGTCGGCAGTGGAAGAACACTCACTCACCCAAATTTTTCCAGGACGCGCACTCACCTCCAATCACTCACTCACTCACACTCACTAGCACTCACTCGCACTCGCACTCACCTTCCCTCACACTCGCTGGCTCTCGCACTCACTCCCACTTGCACTCACTTTCACTCACTCGCACTCGCACTCACTTCCACTCACTCGCGCTCACCTCCACTCACACTCATTGCCACTCACTCGCGCTCGCACTCACCTTCACTCACGCACACTGGCACTCACTCGCACTCACTTCGACTCACACTTACTGGCACTCAATTGCACTCACTTCCACCTACACTCTCTGGCACTCACTCGCACTGGCTTCCAATCACACTCACCGGCCCTCACTCGCACTCACCTCCACTCACTCACTTGCACTCACTCGCACTTCCACTCACACTCACTGCCACTCACTCGCACTCACCTCCACTCACACTCACTGGCACTCACTCGCACTCCCGCTCACGTCTATGAAATGAGTGCGAGCGAGTGCACTTACGAGTGAGTGCGCTGACCTATGCGCAGACGACATGCCTACCGAGTTTCTTAAAAGGTACGCCGAATGGTCGTGCAAGTTTCTTGGACTAATTTTTCGAAAGTCGAATTCATCCCAGCTACCAGATGACTGGAAAATCGCAAAAATAATATCCACCCATAAATCAGGAGATCAATCATTCGTTTCCAATTAGCAGCCGATATCCCTCACAAGCATTTCATGTAAGCTACTGGAACATATCATCCTGAACCTCATAAACGCTTTTCTCGAGAAAATTAAGTGCTCTTCTCCTGATCAACACGGATTTAGTAGGGGCTTGTGCACTGTTACACAGCTAAAGGAAGTAGTTCATAATCTCGCTTTCACCATTCATAATCGCGGCCAAACAGATATTTTACTTGATTTTTCTAAAGCTTTTGATCGTGTATGTCACAGTGAATGACTGTTTTCTTGGGTAAAAAAAAAACTTCCTAAGAGATTGCTCACAGTTCCTGGTGTATGAAGGTCATGCGTCAGACATAGTCCCCGTGACTTCTGGGGTGCCTCGAGGTTCCGCCTTGGGACAGGTTATTTTTAATTTACATTAATGACCCCACATCAGATATCGACTGTAGTATCAAGCTGTTTGCAGACGACTGCATTATTTTTATAAGGAGATCGACAGCTTCGCTGTTCGCATTAACCTCAGCGAATGCCTAAGCAAGGTGGCGGATTGGTGCGCTAAGTGGCGAATGTCTATTATTGCGAAAAAATCCGCATCTATCACGGTAACACGCAAAACGAATCCATCACACTTCATTTACACCACTAATTGTTCACCATTGACGAATGTTTTGCACCATACGTACTTAGGCATTACATCAACATCTCACTTGAGATGGGATATGCACCACATAGATAAGGTCGCTGCGGCGGCACTGCGCCAACTGTTTTACTTGACGTCTGGAAACGCCACCTCCTCCCGCAATGCTCTTAGCGTACACCATGTTCGCAAGAGCAGTATTAGAATATGCAAGCGAAGTTTGATTTCCTTATTCGCAAACTAAGGTGGGCAAATTAGAGGCAGCATAACGCAAAGCCATAAGAATTGTATACAATAACTTTAAACGTACGGACACTCCCACTAATCGTCTGGCTTCTTCTGGCCTTGATAAGCTAACTACGAGGGCGCGTAGAGGCGCGCCTGAAGTTCTTGTGCCACTTGCTGCACGACTCCTACAAGGTAGATGTGTCTAAGTGCGTCGCAATTTCACAGCCACGCCCTACTCGTCCTAAGCACAAGTACTCTCACAGAATATTCCTCAAACAGCGACGTGTTTGGGAAATCATTTCTTCCACTAACCATAGGCGAATACAATAAACTACATCGAAGTGTTACTAACGCCGACATATCTACATTCAACGCTATGTTACAAACTAGTCGTAACGTATTGCAGTACGTAGTTAGTGTCGCGCACTTCTTATTTTTCCCTTTTCCTTTTTGCACAGTGCGCTCTAACAGTACAGACAGTACCTGCTCAGGCCGACTCTCAGCCTTCGTCCTGGTAAAGTGATCGGATAGAAACATTTTTTTCCATTTAATTTGTCGCTCAAACACCTCCCTTGGTATGCTGAAGTCACAGTTTTCTGGGGTTTGTTACCACAGAACGGCGCATATTGTAGCTTGGGCCACCATCCTTAATCCTCTTCTTATCTGTTGCCTTTCGAACTGATGCCTTTCATTTTACTGTTTTTTCTCTGCTCGCGCAAATAAAATATGGTACTGTTGTCCGCACGTGAAGTGGTTGTGCCGATTCTGAAAATGTGTTAGATGTACTGTGACAATGCAGTCACCACGGGGTATTTATTAGGCCTGGATGATGCGGCGAACCGGCCGAGCCCAAAGCATAGAAGAGATGCGAGGTGACAACCCACAATCGATGAAGAAGAAACCCATGTGATGATGATTATGTACAGATGACGAAGAGTAGCGCATTAAGTGCCCACACTAATTTCCCCGGCGCGAGAGCGGCCAGCCTGGCCGCAGCTTAAAGGGACGGAGGCCGTCTTGCGAAAGGCTTCATGCGGGAAACATGAACGATCTCTGTAGAACGGCAGCGACGGTCAGTTGGAGCAACAACGGGTGTCACACGATAGTTTACAGGAGACGTCTGGGCCAACACGGTGTAGGGGCCGATGAAACGAAATTGAAACTTGTCGCACAATCCAGGAATGCGGATTGGTGTACGGAGGAGCACTTCGTCGCCTGGGCGAAAAAATACCATGCGACGACTGGCATCATAGCAACTCTTGCGATCCTGTTGACTCGCTTCGGTGTTGATGCGGGCGAGCTGGCGAGAACGCTGGAGACGGGAGATATATTCCTCACAGGAGGACGAAGGGGCTTTGATGGGCCCAGCGAAGAAAGATGCGTCAAGGAAGAATGAGGGCGAGCGGCCGTAGACAAGATAGAAGGGCGAGTAACCGGTTGTGCGTTGGACGGCGGTGTTGTACGCGAATGTCACGAACGGTAAAAGGGCGTCCCAATTCTTGTGGTCCGGTCGTATGTACATGCTTATCATGTCGGAAAGCGTTCGATGAAATCGTTCGGTTAAGCCATTGGTCTGCGGATGGTAGCTGGATGTTGTCTTGTGTGTGGTTCCAGATGCTCTGAGGACTTCCTCTACGAGTTGCGACAGGAATGCTTTTCCGCGGTCGCTCAGGATGACGCGAGGAGCACCGTGGCGCAGAATTATGGCGTGGAGTATGAATTCAGCGACCTCGGATGCGGAGGCGGAACTCACGCACGCTGTTTCGGCATAGCGTGTCAAGTGGTCGACGGCTGTGACAATCCATCGTTGACCATTGACGGTGACCGGAAGAGGACCGTACAGATCAACACCGACGACTTCGAATGGTTGAGAGGGGCAAGGTAGCGGCTGAAACTGTCCGCTCGGAGCAGATGTAGGGAGCTTTCGATGTTGGCAGAGTGTGCAGGAAGCGACATACCGCGCCACACTATTAGATAAGCCAGGCCAGTAGAACTGAGCTTTGATGCGGTCGTACGTTTTCTGCACACCAAGGTGACCAGCAGTCATGTCGTCGTGAGCGGCTCTGAGAATGTGGGCCCGAAGAGAGCGAGGCAGAACAGGCACCCAGCGTTGACCGTCTGGGTGGTAGACATGGCGGTATAGAACGCTGTCATCGAGCTTAAACTTTTCCAACTGTCGACGAAGGCGGGCGTTAGGAGGAAGGGAAGCTCCTTGAAGACGATCTATGATGCGTCGACAATAAGCGTCCGAAAGTTGATAAGAACTAAATGGCTGGTGGTTGTCCGGGGGCACGGGATCTAGCGACGCTAAGGACGAAGGACACGAGGTCGGAGTATTCGAGGGCGTGTCACGGAAGTGATCCGAATGGGCACTGTATGGTGTAGTAGGCAGCGGACAGCGAGAGAGCGCGTCTGCGTCCATATGTTTTCTGCCGCTTTTATACACAATCGTGAAGTCGTATTCTTGCAGGCGAAGAATCCAACGACCGAGGCGTCCGGACAAGTTCTTGAGCGTCGAGAGCCAGCACAAAGCATGATGGTCCGTGACGATTGTAAAATGGCGGCCGTGAAGGTAAGGTCTGAACTTCTGGACTGACCAAACGACAGCTAGGCATTCCTGTTCAGTGATAGTATAATTTTTCTCGGCATTCGTCAGTACGCGGCTTGCGTACGCGACGACCCTTTCACGTGAAGACTCGTCGCGCTGTAAGATAATACCACCAATGCCGTGACCGCTTGCGTCTGTATGCAAGAGTGTAGGTGCGGCTTCGTCGAAGTGTCGAAGTACTGGTTCAGACGTAAGTGCGCGCTTAAGATGTGTGAACGCCGATTCACATTCTGGAGACCAGGAGAAGGGTACACGAGCAGCAAGTAACTTGTGCAAAGGTGCAGCGATGGAGGCGAAGTCTCGGATGAATCTCCGAAAATAAGATGCGAGACCCAAGAAACTTCGCAAATCTTTGGCCTTTTCAGGAGGAGGGAAATGCACAACTGCCGAAACCTTCTCAGGATCAGGACGAATTCCATCCTTGCTCACAACGTGGCCCAACACCTTGATGCTCTTGCTGGCAAAACGGCACTTTTTGGTGTTCAGCTGGAGGCCGGCGTTGGCGAGACACGTAAGAACTTCGTCCAGACGTTGCAAGTGCTGCAAGAACGTTGATGAAAAAATAACAATATCGTCCAAATAGCACAAGCAAGTCTTCCATTTCAGCCCACGGAGAACGGTATCAATCATGCGTTCGAAAGTTGCGGGAGCATTACAGAGGCCGAATGGCATGACGTTGAATTCGTAGAGGCCATCTGGCGTAGAAAAGGCCGTTTTTTCTTTATCATCCTCGTGCATGGGTATCTGCCAGTAACCCGACCGTAAATCAAGACTTGAGAAGTACTCGGCACCCTGCAGGGAATCCAAGGCATCATCAATTCGTGGCATCGGGTACACATCCTTGCGCGTTATCTTGTTGAGTGCGCGGTAATCCACGCAAAAGCGCACAGAGCCGTCTTTTTTCCGTACAAGAACAACAGGAGATGACCAAGGACTGGTAGATGGACGTATTATATTTCGTTGTAACATGTCGGCGACGTTCTCTTCGATGACTTTTCGCTCTGCAAGCGATACGCGATACGGTCGGCGACGCACGATGGATCCGCTGTCTGTCTCTATCCGATGCGTGGTGATGGGAGTCTGCCCCAATGAAGCCGAGTGCACGTCAAACAACGACTTATGTTTTTGCAGTAGAGCTAGTAACTGCTCTGACTCTGAAGGCGTCAGGTCTGAGCTAATGGCAGCGGAAAGAGCAGAGGGAGGGGCGGAAGTTGCAACAGAAGGAGCTGCAGATGAAGCTGTCTCGAGGGAAACGACGGAGAGAGAATCGGATCCACTGGTGCAAGCTAGTGTAGCGCCTTTAGGAATAAGCACCTTTTTTGATGTCGGATTGGTCACGCTGAGATGTGCTGAGCCATTGGCAAACCGAACTAGGCCCGTGGCGAAAACAATGCCTCTTGCTAGCCAGCGTGCAGATGGAAGAGCGAGCACGTCACCTGTGTCAATGACATCAGACGTGATGGCAACAATCCGCTGAAGGCCAGGAGGTATCTCGATGTCGGCTTCCACAAGCAAGCGAAGAGGTGCGTCATTTTCAGAGTCCTGCGCATAAAGCGAATTGGTGGTTTCGTCCATATGAAGAACACGTTCCCGGCAGCAGATGTAAGCAGATGCTGCAAAAGAAAATCCCAGCCTAATATGAGCTTCTGCGCGCACGAACGTAGCACTGCGAATTGTATGTGATGCAGGATGCCATCGATGTAAACACGAGCGGTGCACATGGCGGAAGGTGTAATGGCGTCCCCTTGAGCAGAAAATAGTGTAGGGCCATCGTAGGGGGTCGTAACTTTCCGCAGACGTGAACACAAATCGCGACGTATAATTGATACACAAGCACCTGTGTCAACCAAAGCTTGCACATGAACACCTTCCACTATAACCATAATCATATTACACGGACATGCTGGAGGAATTTCTGTCTTTTCGTGCGATGCAGCTTTTCCTCCAAAAGCTGCGCAAGTCAGTTTTCCTGGCGGCGATCAGCGAAATGAGAGGCTGGTCGCAGGGGCGACGTAGAACGACGCAGTGGTGACGGTGAGCGGCGTCTGCTGGGACGGTAGTCGGGAGTCGTGTCACACGTTGCACTTGGCGACGCAGAGCGGGTGGGAGGCAATGGATATGGACGGCGTTGGAACGGGCCGCCCACAGAAAACTCGTCCCGTTCTGATACGTCGTATCCGCGGCGCTCGTTTTGCTGACGCTTACGGCAGAAGCGTGCAATATGGCCACGATAACCACAGTAGTAGCAGATTGGACGAGTCTGTCGCCATTGCGGATAGGGCCGAGCGCTAGGCGCGGCAGGTGAGATGGCAGCCAGGTGCGCGGGCGTCGGTTGCGGAGGCATCGGTTGTACTATGACTGGTGGCACTGCGGCAACCTGCGCATATGTTGACGGGGGCCTCGGGTTTATGGGCTCCGCGTAAGCAGCCCCAGCCACGGACGCCAATTCCTCCTTTACGACCTCTCGCAAGGAGGCACTGGAAGGGTGTTGAGGAAGTGGACTAACTGCGAAGCCGAGGGACTGCAGCTCCTCGCGTATGATCGTGCGGATCATCGTACGTAGTGACGAGTCTGTGTTGGATATGTTGTCGGTTGTGTCCGAGTGCAAACGTGCGGACTCAAGTTCGTCCAGGCGCTGGCAGGTGACGACGATATCGGCAACGGTGTCAGGGTTCTTGATGGCCAACGCATTGAATGCAACAGACGCTATGCCCTTGAGAATGTGTCTAACTTTGTCAGCCTCGGTCATGGCGGCATTGACGCGTCGACAAAGGGCGAGGACATCCTCGATGTACGACGTGTACGACTCTCCGTGTTGCTGTTTACGAGTGTCAAGCGTCTTCTTCGCAAGGGCGGATCGAACGGCCGGTGTCCCGAAAACTTGTCGAAGCTTCTGCTTGAAACACTCCCAGTCGGCAAAGTCAATCTCGTGGTTGAAAAACCAGGTTTTGGCCACTACCGTTAAGTAAAAGAGACGTGGTGTAGCTTGAGTGGCTCGTTCCAGTGGTTGGTTGAACTGACACGGTCGTAGTGGTCAAGCCAATCCTCCACGTCCTCTCCGCGGAGGCCAGCGAACAGGTGGGGGTCGCGCTGGTGGCCGTTGACAATTAAATAGGGAAGGGGTGCGGCAGTCGGGGCCGAGAGGGCCGATGTAGAAGGATTGGGCGGCGCGTCCTGCGACATCACGGCGGACAGCTGGCACAATCGGCGACCGGATCTGAGCTCCAGGAGGTAGATCGGCGTGGCAGATGACCGAGGACCGAACAGCACTCTCCACCACTTGTGACAATGCAGTCACCACGGGGTATTTATTAGGCCTGGATGATGCGGCGAACCGGCCGAGCCCAAAGCATAGAAGAGATGCGAGGTGACAACCCACAATCGATGAAGAAGAAACCCATGTGATGATGATTATGTACAGATGACGAAGAGTAGCGCATTAAGTGCCCACAGTACACATATTTTGGTATTAGTGTACAAGAAATTTGGGTACAAATATTTCTATGTATGAATAATTCATTGTTCCTGTATTTATGGTGTTGCTTATCAGTAGTGAAAGTGCAGTTCTGTGTTATTTGGAATGTTATATTTTATGTAAGGATATCATTTACGTTATGCCCCCTGTAATGATTCCGAAAATTAAGTCCTCTGTATCGAAAATAAATAAAATAAATAAATGAGTAATAAGTAATTCGACACGGAATACGAACTAAATATTAATTTCTGGGGAAAATGCATTTGTAAAATCTTGCAGCAGGCGGTTCGTGAGGAGATAACTCGTTAACTGATTTCGCCCGACGACACTTTGTAAAGCGTTGAAGGGCGCCCGTAATTCTAGTTGTTATGGCACTCGGCTGTTGATCCGAAGGTCGCGGCGGCTGCCATGCGATCAAGCGAAATGGTGAGGCCCGTATACTGCGGGTGTTAGTGCACGTTAAAGAAACCCCGGTGTTCGAAATTTCCGGAATCCTTCACTCTCATAATGATATCGTGGATTTCGGGACGTAAGACCCTATCACTCAAATCAACTCTTGTTGACAAGAAATACCACGCCTAACCTTTTTCGCTCGTCTAGGCAATGACTTCGCTACGGTTCTCGGTTCGTTATCGAATGAAACGCTTGTTTAGCCCTCCTAAACAGATGGCTATCACCTTCCATGGAAAACCCGGTGATTCCGCGAGGAACACCTCGCCACAGAAAATTCCACCATTAAACGTATACAGCATCGGATTTCAACAGCGGTCTTTGAAGACTGTGTGATATATAGTGCCATAAGCTGCTCTGCATCACATATCGGAGTGCTTTATTTGTCATTCGTCTGTTGAGCGAGAGACTTGGGAGCTTGTGGTCGTCCCTGCACGGGGTGGCCATTGTTGTGCTGGAGAGGGAGTGCTTCAGTGGCTATGATCACCGGAATCGGGCCATCCTCAATGCATTCGGCATTTGCCTCAACGTGCAGATTTTGTTTTAAATCCCGCGGAGAACAGATCTTCGTTTTATAACGACTACGACCCGCGGTACCGCGCGGTACTGTTTTCCGCGCATAATTTTTAACAAAGGGTATATCCTTCCGGTGCACGTGAAGCCAGCATCACTGCTTCCTGTACCTATCAGACAGTTTGGGAAAGAAATTCAAAATTTTCACAGTAAAGTATGCCTTAGCGAGAGGGAGCGAGACTTCAGGGTTAAGAGTAGGGTTCAGGGTTAAGCGCAGACCGCGCACTGCAGACTTCGCGAATACCCATTGTTCACAAGTAACAGAAATTTTGCACACAAAAACATGTCGAGTCGATCGCGGCGCACTCTACCCATGCCAACTGAGCCTTGGGTGTCAGCTGTTCTGCATCATAAATAAAATTTTGCATGTGAAGACCAACCCCATTTCGAAGCTAGCACACTATCGGTGTGCTAGACTTTGTCCATGTCCCAGTTGGTGAGAATACGACGGCATCATGCCTCCAGGAAGACACTGCACACAAAAGGCTTTCATTCGCTCACAGCCGTCGGTGAATGAGGACCAAGAATAATTGGCGTTTTCATGTAGTCTAAGTGTAGTGTCTTTCAGCGACATCATTCCTTCGTGCTTAATACATGTCTGCGCATGGTAACGTGACTTCGGGTGTGCTTATGGGCATAATAAAGCTCTTGTTTCTTCAACATCCGGTGCTTACGGCGTACTACTCTCAAATATTACCCCCGTGGCACTTGAAAATTATCAGATAAAGTGCTTTAGATCCATGAAACAACTCTTGCGCCCAACAGTGCTCACAAGCAGATTTTATTTAAACATTTTGTCCCGGGTGCGGCAAAATGTCCATGTACATCCAAATTTATTTCCGTAGGAGCCATCCGATTTGTGGTGCGCTTACGTTCAGCCCCTGCAGATAAATGAAGCATTTTAGTGCCTTACACCACATGCCACGGAAGTTACAATGGGAGATATCTGGAGAGCAATTGTTGCGTCAGAAGCTTGTGCACTGTTTACTACAGAAAAAGTTACAAATACACTTCATCGTAATATTTATCGAAAATGGCAAATACTCAAAATCGCTTAGTGGCCAGCTGCATAAAAAGCATCGCAGCATTTCATGCCACACAATTCCTTGTGCTATTGTTAATGGAATAATAGCACCATTTAAGGCAACTGCGGTGCTTTTTCATTTTCCACGGATCTTAATGAAATTTTCCACATGTTTTCTCATCGTCCCTGTAATAATATGTGCCAAGCCAGGCAGTCGCAATCATTTAGTTTTACAGAAAACGAATTTTAAACAATTTTAGCGGACTCCCATGCGGGTCACCGTATGTTTTTTGACGTCATCACCCTCAACCCGACCAAGCGGTCTGTCAAAATCAATACGGCGTGCTTCATCGCTCAAATCGCCACTGTCAACTTCAGAAAAGCTGGCACATAATTCACTATGTCGTGGTATGATATCGCCAATTTCATTTTTCTGGCAGCAGTTCATACTTCTGATGGTTTCGACAATTGTGACGTCACTGAATACGCTGCAAGGATCAGCCTGTTTCGTATTTGGTTTAAACACGTCTTTCATTCGGTTACTTGAAATAATTGGTGACTGTCACGGAATGACATTGCCCCGTGGTGGACTACAGCTGTAGGTCCACGGTATCCCCGCACGTGCAACGCTAGAAGCGCTGTTACCGCTCGAAAGACGTCAAAAGCTCTCGACCCTTTTCGGAGAAAACAAGGAGATGGTTTTCTGAGCTGGGAAACTACGACTTGGAGCGTTCTCATGTGATCCCCCAGCGCGATTCTTGAAACACCAAACGCGGTCTTCCGACCAGCAATGCAGGGCAGGACAGCGGGGCACCGTTCGCGGGCGCCGGCCGCGTGCGGGCGTACGATACTGTGTGGTCGGCGGCCTCCGTGTCCGAGGTGGACGGCTAGTGCGCATCTTTGTTGTGACCAGCGAAGAAGAGACCCCCACGACTCAGACACTAATGACCTGTCAACAGGCGAGTTGAATAAGAATGCCGACTCGGCGACCACGAGAAAAGGTTTGGCCATCGCTCTCTCCAGTGCATTAATTGCGAGAGGGATATTTTGGGCGCAGCAAGAAATGCCATGCCTGAGCAATTGTCTCACAAACGCACCCCGATTCCGCACACAGCGAATCAGGGAAAACATGTGCGCATTTAAGCGAAGAGCATTGAGGGTGACAGGGTTCTAGACGCTTGGCTGACATGGCGTAGAAGCCGATCATCGTAGCGTTCTAGAAGTTGGCGTGGCTTTGTACCGGCTGGCCACCTAAACTTAGCCGTTTCGTCTAGTTGAGATGCGCGCTTACCGTCTGCACCGTAGGCATCGGGACTTCGGCTCAAGTTCAAACTGCTCGAGTTTGCCATCAATCACTAGTTCCCGGAAACATCAGCGCTGCAACTCCGTCGATCTCAACGCTGTGCCAGAACGGACTTCTCGCACGAGACCGTCGTGGACCCTTCAACGCTGCCGGTCCTCATCACGTATGCCATCACTCGTTTCTAACGCTGAACTCCGTGCCTGATCTTTCATTGCTTTTGTAAATTGAGACTCTCGTATTGACATTGCCCTACTTACTGTTTGTTAGTTAGTTTGTTTTGCTTGTTTTTCTCGCCCGTTCGTATTTTGCAAAGCTCTTTCATCGGTATTAATTGCTTAATTGTTAGTTTAAGTGAAGCGTAGCTGTTTTCCTTGTATTCCTTGAGCCAATTTATCGTCATAAACTTTGTTTTCTTTTCCTAACCACGACTCCGATCCTTTCACTGTCTCTTGCGTACGCAACGACCGAAACTGCCGTCGTTCCCTTCGCCGACTTCGCGCCGGTGACGCCTGAACGACGGCCCTGTAACAGTGACTTTCTGAGAAAAATGAACAACCCTGCCTGCTATGAGACTATCAGTGCCGTTGGAAAGCACTTTTATCAAAATACGCTGAAAAATGTGATGTCCAGAAGATAACGCACTTTCCCAGTGACTGTAGCGGACACACCTTGACCACTCTAACCAACCATATTCAAACGCGATCCAGCCAAGGAGATCTGCCTGACGTAAATTTCTGAGCTCGGGCAAGAGTGGCTCGCTTCCGCACCTCTGAACTACCCAATAACAGAACGATAGCCATTAGTAGCCATCTTAAATATACCAACACCCCCGTATACTATTCGCAGTACTTCTCGGGTTATCCGCGCTGTGTTCGATGTCATGGACAAAACATTCATGGTAAGTGCAATAAATTGAGTATGATGGCATAATTACTCTAAATTCCTAACCCTGACTTCAATATGGCGCGAAAGGCGCACACGAGTGACTAAGGAGACCGGCTGCTCGTGAAAAATAAGCCCCGAGCCGGAAACAAATAAAAATGTCTCATTTCCAGATTCTATCATTTGGGGCACGCAGAACAGAGCTCAAAACACAGCTAAGGTTTTACCACCTCAAATATGAAGCGCAGTTTTGTGCGCTAGCAAAAAAGACAGCTACTTCACATCCAGGTCGCAATGTATTAGCGCGAGCGCCAACTTGTTTTACGTGACCTCGGTAGTTTTATGGCTACTTGTAACCCTCGTAGAACCATTCTCGTCAAACAAATGGCTCAGGTCTGTTAGTGACATCACCTGCACGCCTCAGAGGATTGTATAGCTTCGAATTCGGTGCTCTTTTTTCTATATGTGTACGTATTTGCAAAATTGAGGCATTATAAGTGTTATTAAGTTGATCACTAATGCGTCATTGCAATAGACTCTTGTCCGCGAGAAGCTTTGTCCATGTTGCTACTCTTGTGGTATGCAATAGGACGTGAATTTTTCTGCGAAGAAAAATAGCTCTAAAGGTGAAAAAAGGGGAGGACACCAACCAAAATATAATCATCAAACGGTAAAAAACTTTACATGAAAAATGACAAAAACCCGACGTTTCTGGTCCCACTCGGACCATTCTTGAGGGGTGACTGGAGGGCACCAGACAGCAGCAGTGCTTATAAGGCCTTCTTTTTCTTGATTTTCTTTCTTTCCTCTCTCTTCCTTCCTTTCTCTTTTTCCGGTTCTTCAAACCGAGGGGGTTATTGCTAGGGACGAACCAGGTGCCGGAGTACGCTAAAATAGACACTCGGCGTTGCACCTGCCGACCGGTTAACGTTACCAGGTGTCGCCTGAATGTGCCATGATTCAACAAAAAGATGTCGAGTGTCTATTAGAGCGGACTCCGGCTCCTGGTTCGTCACTAGCATGACCCCCCTCGGTTTGAAGAACCGGAAAATGAGAAAGGAAGAAAGAGAGAGGAAAGAAAGAGAAAAAAAACAAGAAAAGAAGGCCTTATAAGCACTGCTGCTGTCTGGTGCCCTCCAGTCACCCCTGAAGAAGGGTCCGAGTGGGACCAGAAACGTCAACTTTTTGTCATCTTTCATGTAAAGTTTTTCACCGTTTGATGATTATATTTTGGTTGGTGTGCGCCCCTTTTTTCACCTTTAGAGCCATTTTTCTTCGCAGAAAAATTCACGTCCTATTGCATACCACACGGCTGTCTGTGTCTGAGTTCTGGGCCCACGAACCACCACACCTACGCATTGTAGATCCTGCACCTATGTGCCATTGCACAGTAGTATTAGGATTCTGGGCAGGAGTGGCAGTGCTAGGTAAGTGATACATCCGTTGCCTTGCGCGACAAGGATTTGTAGCCCTTAGATACGATGTGTTAGTCGCGCATATCACTGAAGGTAATAGATTATGACCATGATGTGCAGTGCATTTGTGCCCATTGGCTGTGCTGTATACATTAAAAGACACGAATCATAATAAAGATTAGCCGTCAGTGGTAACCTGTTCGAGGTACTGTGTGTTTCTTCTTTGTGTAGTCTGTTTTATTTGTGCTATCTAGTTTCCTTCGACAGCCTGTAATGCTGTATTGGAGTAATCAAGTGGTGTCACCTTGCAAATTCATTAGTACCTAATTGATGTGATTATTTTCAGGACACTCCCTCTTCATTTCCTGCTGTCTCAACGGTATCATTGAAGTTTGTATGGATCCTTTTCCAATAAAGGCCATGGTTGCTTGTGCAGCTTCAGCTTGTCTGCCTTGATCTTCAGGATCCACACGAAATCTTCTTTTTAAACATAACGCGCATTTTGAAATGCATGCTTAGTACATTGCAACACCCTGCATTCACATAAGTGTTGGGGCTTTTTACTAAATGAATCTTTGTGATGATATACTTTGTGTGCTATAGTGGCTAAAATTGTATGTGTGCTCTAGTGGCTAAAATTGCAGCCTATTTCTGTACCAGAAAGTTGCAGAGGACGATGCTTTTCAGGATTTAATGTGTTGTCTATTGCACGGAAAGAAAAATACATTTCACATTTCAGTATTGTGTTAAAATTACGAGTGTATGAATATTATAAACTTGAATACATATTGAGCAGTTCTTGCCACTAAGTCTGTAAATGCTCAGTGTTCTTTGCCAGTTTATAAGGGTCAACGAACTGAAGAGTTTTAAAGGAGACAGGATGATGGATGTGAGAGCTGTTCTGGGTTATTCTTCTGTACGATAGCTGCTGTATGCTGTTGCAGTACATAGGCAACAGTACTTTCAAGTGCATTAAGCACTGTATGATTTGCACTTTAAATAAGAGTGGTTGCTTTTAGCATAGTCCTTTTATATACTTGTTGCAATACATATTATTTGCCAATATAACCTTGTTTGCATCCATAGGTGCATTTTGCTACATTGCTACATTTCTCTTTCAGTGAACACAATGCTATACATAATTCTGCTAACACATTTTCGTAATGTGGTTTCTACATTGCCACATATAAATCAAAGCAGTTTCATAAGTACAAAAGGACAGCATGACAACAAGAAACACATAACAGCTAGCTGCAAGTCAAGTGTCAACTGCCAGCTGAAAACGTGTCCAAAAGACGTGCCATGTACTGACATCTGTCACACACCGTGCTCAAGAAGGACGGTAGGAAAAAACGATATGCCTATTGTGACACGCTGAAATGCAGGAGTTTTTTACTATGCAATACAGTCGAGGGTTTTGTTTGATGCATGCTGAGCATAGGTTAGGAAATTTTATGCTGCATAAATACGAACAAGAATGCAAGAAGACATTACCGAGTGGGTACAGACTATCATCAACTGTTGGCTCGTTTATGGGGCACCTTCTGGGAACAGCCACCTATGGAGGGCAGGGTTTCCCCACTTGTTCTCAACATGTACCAAGCAGCCTAAATTTGAGCCGTGCTTTGAAGAGTGGTGACATGGGCTGCTTTGACTATTTCCTGTTGCATCAAAACACTGCTAGTGCACTATGTTGGCAAACTTGATGGCACATCCACTATTCTAGCAATTATGAGACGTGCATGCTAGCTTAGCCTTCCGGGGGTTTGTAATGTATTCACAAATTCATAATATGCTTAATACAGTAAACTCCTCTTAAGACAAACTCTGTTAAGAACTCTAGGAGTAGCAAATGATGTGGGAACATCTGGTTGGTTTTCCACTCAGTGTAAAAAAATCTGTTTAATAAACCAAATCAGCTGCTTCGTGCCCGACTAACTAAGTTGCTCTAGTTACGATGAACAATGAGCCTTTTTATTTTTCGGCTTTGGTCAGCTAAATTGGAGTCAGCTAGTTCCAGTCATGATAGGAAATGATGTCGCAATATGTATTGGAAGCATGATAATGTCCTGTTATGTTGATGAGAATAACAACATTCTGACCAAATCAGCCTGACATACACATATGAGGATAAACCCATGCAGGAATGCTTAAAGGTACCATCCTGTCTCGTGCAGAGGCAAAATAGCTGGACCTTTTACACTTGGCTCCCCATTGTAAACCTACTTTGTTCACTATTTTAAGTGAGAGTTATTTGGATGCACCTGTTATCTTGTCACCTTTTCGGGGTACTTCTGATAAGAGAGACAAATTTTCACGGTCCCTTCAAGTTCATCTTGAAGGGCAACTCTGGCAGTTTTTTCACCATTTTCTGATATCGCTCTTTTCCAATGGCACTGATATGCCTATACCAGGCAGGGTGGTTCAATTTGCTCAAAAACTCTCACTTTATTTTATATAACTGAGTAATGCAGTGTATCCCGTGACCTCACAAGTGTTCTCATCATCAGAAATGTGAAGCTGGTGCCAGAAAAATGACAGGCAATGTAATCTGAGAATATATTGAGTTATGCCAGCTTTTTTAAACTTGACAGTGACAATTTGGGCACTGAAGTGTCACTGTATTGGTCTTGACAGCTCGCCTGCTCGGGTAGGCAGTGTTGGAGGTAATGACGCCAAAAACAGAAGGTAGCCCACATGGGAATCTGCTAAAAAGTTTTAGAATTTATTTTCAGGAAAACTAAATGACTTGCAACTGCCCAATTTGGCATATATTATTACAGTGACAATAAGAACATACATTGAAAATTTCACTAAGATCTGTGGACACTGAAAAATCGCCGGGCTGCTCTTCAAGGGTCCACTGTGCTGCAGTATCTCATCCAACCAACAAACACATGATCATCAGAAAGTAGGAGTGAATATACCATTAAAGTATAGCATAAGGCGTAACTGCTCATGTCTCTTACTTTGCAGCTGACTTTTAGCTTTCAACTAGTTCATGATTGTCAATGGGTCTGCACAACTTAATTGGGGCAGGAACTGAAGCCGGAACATTGTAGTAAGAGACCATATACCCTTAGGCATGGGTCAATCCATATGCTACAAAGGGAAGTACAGCTATTTTCCTAAGTTCATTTTGCTCAGTACCATTATGTGCCCTACTGCCAGCCTTCTTAATGCTCCGTAAAAGTTTTTCTGCAGCGGGAGAAAACCTTTGCTGTGGAAAGCTTGCCTCTGCCAAGGCGTTTATGCATTGAGGCTGTCAGCCAGCACATGGGAGACAAATTTTTTTTATGATAAAGTGAAAAGAAAACAATGCTGCCACATTACTTGCTCAGTGTGACCTGATGTGTAATTACATGTGGTTTCATCTCAGGGTGCACTTCGAAAACGTGGCTGGTTGAGAACATCAGAAATAACTAGGCCACGGAAAAGCTTGTACGGCACTTTAAGTTGGACAGCTGGAAAGCATAGCATGATGCTGAGCAAGGTCAGCTCAGTAATGTAGCAGTACTTTCCTGCATACATAGATTCACCCATTGCCTCTTGCTTCGACATTCAAGTTTTAATTCCTGTTCCTGCTAGTGGCATAGGCTTTATTCCAAAGTAGACTGGCAAATCACAAACTCTGAAGGTTAAGGCAGCTGTAAAGAGAGGTATGGATAAAGCAAAGACCACTATGACCGAGCACACCCCACTTAAATGGTGCATTCAGCCCCTTTATCTGCGACTGCTAGAGCCAGGCAAGATTGCATCTGCCACATCACTGCCAAGATTGTGGCTGTATTCCCCAGTTTGCTAGCACCACAATATTGTACATTCACAGGAGCTGATGCAACCAGAAGTTATTGATAGAATGCATCCTGTAGGCTTCATTTGCCTTGCACAGTAAAAAACATTATCTGATTGGCTAGCATTTTGTTCTGGCTTGTCCTTGCTGAGAACAGTCTGACATACATCAGTACATGGCAAGTGTTTTGGCACAAGTTTTCAATTGGCAGTTGGCATTCATCCTGTGTTCTTTTTCTCTATTGTCTCTTGTTGCTGTGTCCTCTGCTTATGAAACTGCAAAACCCTTGCCCTATTCCCTACCAAAACAAGCTGTTCATTCAACTGAGAATCTTATTAGGAGGCAGTCCTACATTGTTTTGATATCCTCCTTTTCCATATTCAGAGTGCACGGACACTTTATCAAGCTCGTGAAGTGCTTCCCTGGACGAGAAGCAGATGGCATGTAGAGATATAGTGCAGATGCATTCCCATTTTTGAAGGCATAAGCACCGCAAGCTGTGAAAGTTAGAATTGAAAAAGTCCCAGAAGCCTTGGAAGTATACAGGGATCTTCTTGAGGTACAGTCGCAATCATAAGTTTTGAGACAATGCAAGCCCGTGGCAGTATGTATACATGCGCCGTCTCATGGCTTGGTGCTGCTGTCGAGAGTCTCGCTATGCACATGCACGTCCATACTAACCTGCTGGCTTGCTCGTTCAGTGCCCGCACACACTTAAGCGAGCCACCCACCGCAATTTGCGGCTGCCACCACCAGCAGCGCTGCAGCCTGGAAATCCTTGGTCTGACCTCGAGCTCATAAATGTGGGAAACTGAAATGTTCTCGGGACTAATGGCCATCACAAGCGTAATGTAATGATCAAGAAGCGCTACTCCAGTGCAAGTCGTTCCCTCTGCTATGCTCAGGTATTGAATGTGAAGCATTCCTTGACGAGCTCGAGCAACTTTGGCCGTATCTATCTATCTATCTATCTATCTATCTATCTATCTATCTATCTATCTATCTATCTATCTATCTATCTATCTATCTATCTATCTATCTATCTATCTGGGCACCTACATCTCCGCACTCTCCTCGTCGTCTCACTCACCCGATATACACCAAAATTTCGATGGATAGGTGCAAACCTACAATGGACATGAACGATTGGTCTTTACATCTCTAACATGATATACTCATCATGTACATCACAATTAATTATTCTACGATCCCATGTGGCTCACAGCCACAGTGCTCAGTCCATGGTATTTGGGTATGCACCACAGGTGTTCGGCTTTTATGCAACCCATCATACGCTCATAAGTGTATCATAGATGCATTTGTCTTCGACAAAATAATCTGTATACCAATGTGAGTGCCAACATTACATCCTACTATAGTAGCGCAGGGTCCAATGAAAGATCTGGTGAGGCACACAGACTTCTTCAAAATATGTTGCAAAGTAAAGGAAAGTTTTACCAAGTTGTATTACATCAAGTCCTACCATGAGCTACAATTCAGTCGCCACGGTGGTGCACTTTCCTGATTATCCCACATTAAGCAAGCACCTACTCATGCACTTTGCACAAAGATGTTCATCCAATTCATAGCACTTCACTAATGCGTCATGATTTACCACCGGCAATTTCCTTACTGGATGCCACGCATGATACCGATTCCCACAGTGCATAGGATCTGCGAATTTTTTTCACTTTCTTCTTGCGTGTCTCTATTGGCAGAAAAAAAGAGATGTTTCAGGTGCCTTACACTGCAAAATGTATAGGCTTGATGTGCACACTGCCGCTCAGTCTTCTATGGGCATGACACTACAAGTGTGAGTTGAGAAAAGGAATCAAATTAGTCAAGTTACTGCTCGCGGGCTTACTACAATACAAGATCTCAAATTTGATAAAGGGATCTTGGAGAGCACACAGACATGCAGGTCTATTGAGAGCGAATGGAGTAATGAAAGTAAATAGCATGCACACTTGCGCCTGTACACACCTATAGCTGTACTCATGTTGCAAGCTGACACATCTGTGTTTCACGAAAGAGCCGAGCTAGCACTGCGACACTCTGGCAAGCAGTCATCAAACCGTTAACAGGTGTGCCCATGCACACTGCCACAGGTTCGCATTGTCTCCAAAGTTATGATTACAAAACAACGAAATGTGTTGCAGAAACAATTTTCAGCCTCACTGCCAGAGTGGCAGAGAAATAATTTCTTTTGCTGCGCTTGTCTTTCTAGGTTTGTCAAGAGAAGTATGAGCTCGAGAATTCTGCAGAAACTCCATTGGAGTCCTCTTAGTATACATAAGCATTATGTCGCTTGCCCAACTCGGTTATTTGCTAATGACCACCACTTGACCACTTCTCGACCTTGCCTCAGCCACTGCTGACCATGAGTTTGATAAACTGCGCACTAAAAAGGTGCACAATTCGAGGCCCTATATATTTGGCAGGTTGAAGTTTCCATACCTTGAGATCATGCACTGATGCACGTACAACACTGACCAAGGAAAGAACATGATGACAAGCGCGAAATGTCACAGTTTGTTGCCAATGGTAACATGACCTTATGTACCCAAGCACAAACAGCACTGCACATGAAAGCATCGGTGAAACCACAACAATCCTGTGCATGTCGTACAACCCTGTGCATGCTAGTACACAGACACATGGCACATTTTTATACTGATACTTGCAGGCATTCTCTCCATTAGAAAAAAATAACACATACAACACGTGTGCGTGGCCGGAATGTGACGTTAACTGATATCCGTTTCTTAGCTTCTTGTCTTCGTCCCTGCTTCCTTAACATGTCAACGCAGCTAGCCCGCAAGTTTGAAAAACATTGGTGAAGCGTGGTGCTACCTTATTATCCAATTCTCTGGAATTCGTCTGTACCAATCGCCACACTTAACACTGTTACTTGCACCTTTGGGAGGGAAAGGGGGGGGGTACTGTTGACATCGAATGACCGCGGCATTGTTCGTTACCCTCGGAATGGCGACATCGATATTTCTTGCGTGAACAGCTCACTTGGATGGCACGGAGTGCCTGCTTGTGTCAGGGCACAACCTTCCCTCGAATTGTTTTTTAATACAGCTATCGGACGCAAGTCGCAGTATGACATCTTTCACACATATCACCTGAGAAAAGAACACATGTTGGTACGCGTCATGCAAAGATCGATCTCTCAGTAAGCATGCACGCAGCAGATCGCACCAACTACCGGAACACTCGCATACTGGCACGCTGATTACGACGCACATAACATGATGCAGTCTCAAACAAGTAATTGAAGAATAAAAGCACACTCACACGTAAGTCGGCGTTCAACGCAGACGCGACATCTTGGCTGGAGAGGTTGATGCTGATGGCCATTCGGATGACGGAAAGCGTGGCGTACCGAAAGTCAACGTTGCCGGGTCTTCGTGACCTTTTGTAATTATTGTTAGGATTGTGCAATATTGTAAAGTTTACACAGGCGAAAGGCCGCGTACTCTCACGTTGGCTACATTCGAGAATCACCGTCGATAAGAAAATGACGGTCAGGGCGTGTGCAAATTATGTGCACTTAAAGGGATCGTGAAAACAGTATGGAGATGCCCGGTGCGCACTTAGAACAAAATCGTCAGAAAACGTTTAATAGCACATCAACGCATCTTCCGGCCCGACAAACAATGTACACCTTACCAGAACTTGGTACAGGCGGCCTTGGTTCAGCGCTGATTTTCTAAATGTGCAGCTGAGTGTATAGGCGTGCACCATCTCCGTTCACACACTAGTCTCCTCGTGTTTTCTGGTGGTACAGTCGAGGGTACTGTCTCAGACCCAGTAGGTCTTGCTCAGAACTACGGCGCTCTGCAGCTGACCCAAAGACGTTGGTTTGATCCCAGCCGCGGCTATTGCGTTTCGGTGTAGGCGAAGTGCGATGCTCTTTGCTTCACCCATTTTACAAGATCGTCACGAGCCGTGGTGACACGGCATGATATTGACAGGCTAAATCTCAGACAAATCTTGAATGATAAAAAAAAGAAAAAAATACACAGGTAGCAGCAGTGAGGCTTAGCATCCCGTTGGTTAGTTACGGAAGTTGTGATGTAGAATAACAGTGGTGACTTCAAAGGAGAATGGCAGTGTGAGGTTGATGTAGCAAAACACACATTACATGCAAAGGTGACAACCCTGGTTGTCATCATTGCATCTTATTGACGTACAGTCTGTTTCACACTTAGGGGAAATCTCGGAGCGCGTGGCATCGCGATGCGGCCATGATGCGGCGAGCGCTGGAGTCGGCCATCAGCGGCTGCTTGCGCATGCGCAGACGCGCGATGCGTGCAGCCTTGAACCGCGTCGTCTGCTACGACAGAGCATGCTGGCTGTGTTGTCGGGAAGCGTGTTACTGTGTGCGGCATCGCGCTGATTTCATCGCTAACGTGAGAAGTCAGCCGATATTCTTCACTAAAGGTTGTGCGGCGCCTTACTTCCGGGCCTGCATCGGCAAGAAAGGAGCTCTGCAAATCCAATTTCACAACACACTTGCCTTGTGTTGCCCGAGGGCCGGGGTATTTAGCGGCAGCACGTATGCTTCGGCACCGCGTCTGCTACCATAATGCGCAGCGACAATAAACGCTACAATGTGTGCACGTCGTGCTTGGTCTTTTCTTGACGAGAAATGAAAAGAAAGCATTCGACAGTAATAACTATGCATGTCGATCACGATCAGACAAGTGGAACGGAATAAAGTAACGCTTTAGGAGACGAAATTGAGAGTGAAACAGCTCTTCTCTACAACACTGCAGTGATACGAGACAGGCGCTCTCCGTTGGCGCGAAATGCACGCGTCGCACTTCCACCTTCGCTTATTCATGTCGGGTCATGCCCCCAGAGGCAGCTATGAGAGCGCCCATTCTTAACGGAAGGAAGCAAGGCGTAAAGGGGCTGAGTGAGCAATGTGTCCCGTCGAAGTGTTACCCACTCGTTGATGATGTTGGGCTTCTTGGTGATTCAGCGCTCTTTAAACTGCGTGAGATAAAAAGGATAAGATGATACTGAAAAGACAAAATGCGACAGCACCGCATTCCTTCGTCCATTGGCGAGGCT
Source organism: Hyalomma asiaticum (assembly GCA_013339685.2). Lineage (NCBI taxonomy): Eukaryota > Metazoa > Arthropoda > Arachnida > Ixodida > Ixodidae > Hyalomma > Hyalomma asiaticum. Next base: position 13,566 of record JABSTT010002185.1, on the reverse strand, counting down.
AAAACCACCCGACTATCTGTAGATACGGGGTTCAAGGATGCTTTGAGTAAAACTGGCGCAGCGTTTATTGTCGCTGCGCACTACTGTAGCAGACGCGGTGACGAAGCATACGTGCACCCGCTCAATACCCCGTCCTTCCGGGAACACAAAGCAAGTGTGTTGTCAAATTGGGTTTGCGGAGCTCCTTTCTTGCCAATGCAGGCCCAGAAGTATGGCGCCGCACAACCTTTATTGAAGAATATCCGCTGACTTCTCACTTTAGCGATGAAATCAGCGCGATGCCGCACACAGTAGCACGCATGCCGACAATACAGCCGGCATGCGCTGTCGTAGCAGACGACGCGGTTCAAAGCTGCACGCATCGCGCGTCTGCGCCTGCGCGAGCAGCAGCTGCTGGCCGACTCCAGCGCTCGCCGCATCATGGCCGCATCGCGATGCCACGCGCTCCGAGATTTCCCCTAAGTGTGAAACAGACTGTACATCTGTTTTGTGTTTTTGGCGCTGTTACAATTTACATGATGTCGGCATTGTTAAGAACGCAGGAATGAATACGTGCAGTTGGAAATCTCTATGCAAATGGAGCAAGTTTCCATTTTCCCTTTTCCCTCTGTGAATTCCCTCCTGCAGTGCAGAGGAAGGCAAATAATGGTTATGCTTAGTTTCATGACTTAATTAGTTCCCACTGGTACCTATATGGACAGCAACAAGCAACATTCAAGCATCCTATCACTGATGCACTCAAGTAAACAATGTGAAGAACATATGTGAGTACTGCCACTTGTCAAAGGAACCTGCAAATTCAGAGGCATGTTTTGTGGTACAGCCACTCCTGAATCTGTTTAGCATAGAAGCTACGAAACCAATAAAGCTTGCCGTGTGCAGGTTTACAGAGCATATTAATCCATATTGTGGCTAATTCCCACCTTTTTATGTGATAACTAGTGCACTAATTTATAAGATTTCTTCCACTTTACTGACACCCTATTACATATCAGCCCACTGTAATTAAGCTGTACAGGTGCCCAGCCGCTTAAAGGCAAAAATGAAACTTGTTGCTGAAAGCAATATTCATTGTTAAATATGCTGTTGCCCTTCAATGAATGCAGTGCTTACATGAAGCTATAGTAAGTCTCTGTTTGCAGCCTAGCCTCATAAGAGGTCAGTTAATGTGTGGCAGTGACTACAAGAAAGCGTATGCAATGCTGATTTAGCATTTGAGCATCTGTAATTAAGGCTCATCTGAGTTGCAGCATCCCTCGCTGCTGCCACACATGCTAAAAACAGTACAAATATCAATCACTATGTGTTGATACCTACACACAAATACAACACATAAATACAGATACAAACAAAATTACAAATATCTCTGTGTAAAAGCACACACAAATGTCACTGGAGCACCACTTTGGTGTTCCGCTAATACAGCTAAGCACTGCAAGGCGCAAATGATAGTTCCAGCTTATATTTCGCATTTATATGGCACCGTTACTCTAGTTCGCAGTCATGAATGATATCTACCATTGTCTATACAGTGTTGTCACACTATCATCTTCGACTTGATGTACATAGATTATGAAGAAATCTCTGCACCCCTTCCTTCAAAATCCACGTACCCCTACACCTCAGTGTATTTCATCATTTGGCAGGAAAGGTTTAAATGTACTGCAGGAAAGACATTCTGGACGTTTTGCTTTCTTTTTTAAATTTCATGTTGCATGTCAGCACACTGATGTAGTCGTATCAAACCTGTCAAAGTATCTTTGAGGTGGGGAGAGTACTCGCTCAAAGGAGCTTTTGGTTCGGTAAGAATAAAATGATTTGTTGTGAAACAGGGCACAGTGTCTCAACTAAGATTTATTTAAAAGCTTGCGAAGTTTCATGGTGCAGTCCCACGAACTCCACAGTCACGATCAATTGAACACATTCCAAACTGTTTACAGTGTTGAGGAAAGCCACCAGCAAGATTTTTCAATAATTAAAGCTGACATTCAGTGCACTATCTGGTTTGTTCTCTTTTTGATTTTCTTCAGAGCTGTTTTATTTATACACTAGACTGCTATTTTCCTATTCACATAGCAAAAATAAATGACTGTTGCTGATCCATGCAGAACAACACTGAAAAATAGGGTGATGATATATCTGTGCATGGTGTGGTTGCGCTCAGACCAAAATGCACAGCAACTGCAATTGCATACACAAGGAATATAGTAGTGCACACACTATCTTGGGGATATGGCACAACAGTTTATCTTTACATGTAAACCAGAGTGCGTGCACAGTATTATAAAAGCAGGAGTGGTGATCGCATTTTTGCAACAGAGCACGGCGATGTGAAAGGAAACTGATAATATATTTTATGCACATGGTATAGAGCTGCCACAGCCAGTTCTTTGTCTGCCTCAAAGTAATGAAGGCTCACCTTGCAGTTGCTCAAGTCATTTAGTTTTTCAGCACTGTCACTGTGATAAATATTGCTGCAGCAGAAATCCTCAAGGTGTGCAACAAGGAAATCACGTGACAGGTGCTCAACAGATGCGGTACGTGGTGTCCCAAGGAGAAAATTATGCCTTTAGTGAAGAACACTTGAGAGTAATATGTCAAACTTGTGCCTACAATCTGCTCAACTGTCAGATGTGGCTTGCGTGGTGCTATATAGTGTCACAATTCACGCTCAACCCTCTGCAAAGCAAGCAACTAAGGGAGGTTGGGGCATTATGTGAGGAAATGCATTCTACGGTACAGAATCTAGGCACACCCCATGAATGTTACATTTTGCTTCTTATTCGAGTGTGCCTTCCCATCTCATTACACTTTCTTTCCTGTGTTTCGATACATATGAAAGTAATTGTAAATTATTTGTAGGAAGTTTTATTTAGTAATATATGAACAACATACAAGATGCAGATGTGTACATTTCATGTTATGTGCGTTGGTTAGCAGCCTATGATATGTTTTTAAAGAAGGCATGGAACACTCTTTGAACACAGAAAACGGTGCCAATCAGTCGTGGAGGCTCCTGTGAACGTGTGCGTCGAATATTGTTGCACTGAATGCACAAGGGAATTTGCAATTTTGTTTCAAACACAGCTGAAAAGGATCCACTATTCTTTCAACAAATGACATCCCTCTGGGCACTAACGTCGCTGCACTCTTTCGTTTACCTTTAATAACGAGGTGCACATTTTCTTCATTAGTTCAACTCGAAGCGAACAAATAAAGCATATCGGGCTCTCTGCGATCGCAGAGTCAGCCAATGCTGCTTCTGCCTGAATCAACTTAGAAGACAGTGGGGTCATTTGTGAGAAACAAAAAGGCAACACTGCCATGAAATCCAACACACTGAAATCCATCATGATTGTGCTATTAATCTGAACTTGAAAAAAATAACAATGTGCTGCTATGTACACCTGATAAGACCAAAAGAAAAGAGGAAAAAAAATGTCCTCACTTAGCCATAGTGTAGAATCATTTTAAATTTTTTTCGGAATTCTAGCTAGCTGTTTTTCTTTTTTTGAAGTTTATAGGTACAATTTATTTTAAAAAAACAGCAGTTTGATGCTAGTGCGCGAGCAGAATACATGCACTTATTCGGTTTTTGGTATGTTTACACAGGCTAGGAGGGTATGTTCTCCGGATGTTTCCTTCGTGTACTTTTTTTTCCGACGATATTGCCCCGACCAAATTGATGAGCTTCGGAACTAATCCCTTTCTTCACGCGCTCCTTGTCAACCCACTGTAGCACATAACACACCTGGGGTGACGCCAGATGTTCCTAAAAAGCGAATTCGTGCTTGACTGCTGTCATACATCATCGCCGACGTGTGAATCCTAGCAAATGTGGCTTTCGGACAGCGGCTTGCCGGTATCGCTGGAATTTCGTAAAAAATATGGATTATGGCTCGTTTCTGGCACGAAATAAATCCTCATTGAGTAGTATAATGGCTAAAGGGAGCCAGTCGGCAATGGCGCACCCATTTCGAAAGCACTCGAGGGGTCGGAAGCAGCCGCTGTGCGAAAGTAAACAAACACCGCCAAGGGCCGTTCCCATCGACTAAGCGGCTTGCTTCGTTTCTGCCAAAGCGCTTCATTCACATCGGAGTTTCGAGAAAGCTAATCGCATGCGCTAACGCACGACATATGACTAAAAATCTTAATTGAGTCGGCGAAAATGAGCGCGTTGTGATTGGCTGGCGGTTGATAGCGAACGACGACAGCTACAACGTCGGCCTCGGTGTCGTCCGGGCGTCGGGCTGCTGTGATGCGTCTGTGACTCGCGAAGGCATAGTGTTATCGGCTATGTTCTTCAATTCTGTTACACAACTAGGCAGGGCTGTTCAAAATGGTTTATTTTGCACTTAATACACGAGGACACGATGTGTTATGGGCGTCAATGCCGACGCGCTGATCTCACATATCTTGACTACGTGATCTTTACCAGTCGTATGTCGCATGCCGGATCGCACGCAGAATTGTAAAAAAAAGAAAAAGAAAATTAGAACTAGAGGATTCGAACTCTCAACGACAATGTTCGCATGGAAAGCTCCTACGGCCTTTAGTGACTGAGCTGTGCCGCCATTGCATTCCAGCCGTATTTAGCTAGAGTGCTATGGCTTAGCCGACTTTTTCTTCTTTATTGAAACTGACGAGACTAATACGCGCATTTGTGCCTGCGGGTGCCGTAGTCTTTCTGTTGTGCGGTTCTTAGCAGCCTGTTCTATTACAGCAACCGCACTGTTCTATCACAGTTGCGTAAACCTAGTTCTCAAACACGGGACACGCATCAATTGGAAGTTGCCAGTCAAAGCAGGGACGGCAGAGCTAATTGGCCGCAGTGCACACACTCCGATCCGATAGGTCCTGCTTGCCGCTATAAACCTATGGAAGCGGGATCCAGTGTTGTCATACCAGGGCGCCTACAGCAGGAGCACGGCATCGGATGCTCGGCACGTGATAGCAAAATACATAAAGTTAAATGGGTGTAACAGATCTTGATTCAGATTACGCGTTGCTGCGTGCGGTCGCTTTCAGTCGTCATGATATGGCCGCTGTCTCTTCATCGCGATCTTGCCCCCAGATCTTTATGGCTGACGTCAGCGCTAAACTGCGTCCGGGCTACTGTGGGCCACGTAGCAGCAGTCAGTATTGATAATATAAATAAATTCGATCCGAATCGGGGTTGATCACGCCTAAAGCGGCTCGTGCGACACCGGTGTTAACTCAATTATCTTGCATCAGGCATTTAGCCGCTACATGTTGCTGACCAAATGTACGTCTTTACACTGTGCTCAGGACGTTACTCTCTGAAACTTTCGAAGTAAGCGCTGAAATGGCACAAAAAAAAAAATGAAAGAAAAAGTCCGGTGCAGGAACTGGCTCAAAAAAACAAGAAGAAAGGCCAATGGTTTCCCATTTGAGGAAGCTAGGTTTCAACACTGGAAAATATCTTACGAACGTCAGCCCGATAATTCCGTCATAAATGCATGGCTTGCCAATAATTCTTACTGCCCGGGTAAATTAGGCCAATGTTTCCACTCTTTAAAAATGGCTCTTAGCAATACTGGTTAATGATTCTGTAACGTGGACCAATGTGTAATGTTTATTGAGATGGCTCGCCAATACTAGTAAATCGTTCTGCAATGCGGACCAATGTGTCCTGTCTTTAGAAATGGCTCGGCGAATACTGGTTAATGGCTGTGTAACTCGGGCCTACAATGGTATACTAAAAGAGTGGTAGAGACAATATTGGTATTACACTGTCAATTCCAGCCCGTGGCTGGGCCCGGAACAGCCAATGCATTTCCAACATTGGCCCCTCTTACTGTGCTGCCTGGGTTGATGTCGTTTTTTGTAGCATGAGGTATCATCATTAATTAGCATGAAGAAGCGCGATGACCAAGCCTATTTTAATAAAAACTGCGTATGTCAAGCGAAAACGCATGCAGTAAGTTCGAAGCATGTGCGCTGGCTAGGCCACTTACCATTTTTAATATGACAGCATAATGTGACTTCGCCTCTATTCATTACAGTTCTTAAATACCGCGAGCCCCGATTCTGTTTTACTGAAATGCTGAAGATAAGTTTTTAGTCGCTGGTCAGTACGAAATTTGAGTAGCTGGATGTTCATAGTGAGCGTGTTTACGCTATAGCCATGTGCTGCTGGTGGTTTGTAGCTGCCTGGGCAGTAGCTGCAGAGAGAAGCAAGGCGGCGATAAAAACAGCAAAAGTACTGCGATGCAGTTTGTATCACAAAAAAATTACATCGTAACAGGAAAAGAAGACGATGTAAGGGTGTTGACCAAATTGGGTTTTAAAACAAAGCGGCATTATTGTAAGTGCACACGGTCTGAAGAAAATGCTTGCACTGCAACGAACGTGCCTGGTCGCAGATGGTATAAGAGATTATCGTATCGTATTGTAATGCTGAAAAATCAGCTTCAAAACATCAAACAGCATGGTGGAACGCTGAGAGGTCGCTATCTTCCCAGGCGAAGCTTGTACGCGGCTGTCAGAATTACGTATTGTAATGCAGTCATTGACCACACGAGATAGACGCTTGAATATGAACTCTTCATATTAATCACGTACATAATGAACTTGAAGTCTTTTTGTGTCCTCAAGCGATGCGATTTGCGAGTTACCACACACGAAGATGCAGTTTATTGCGCCGACATCTCCGAGATGACACCACTTGATCATGTTTTTTAACGCCCGTAGAATTACAGAAACTAAAAACTCGTTACTGGTTTCACGTCGGTAACATCGTCATTCACTTTTGACTCGCACTTGACTGCCGCGAACGTCTTCAACGCAGCCGCATCGTCTTCAACAACCGACTAGGTCCCTTAATTGCGGTATTTAAAGTGTGGTATGTGTTGAGGTTGGTAGCGCGAAAATGTTTTTCAATGCCACACACTTTCCCGAAGCTGCAATGCAACCGACACACGCCACAACACGTGCAGCCGCTGAGCGCTTGCGAGTTGTGCGAAGCGTTCAGGGCGGCGCAGAAGCGCTCTAGCACGAGAAAAGAAGTCACAGTTTCGCCGCAAGGGCAAAGCAATGAATGCGATAGCAACAAAGGGGACCGCAACGCGAAGAGCGTGGAGGCAGCTTGAAATTTCTAGCGCGTCCCTCGAGCTCAAAGGATGCCGCTAAGTGAACAAAATGAAGATGAGCGAGAAGTATCAAGTGAAGCACGCACGAAACGAACGCACAGATATACACCGAACGAGCGTGAATAAGCTGTCACAATGGATACTCTCAGTTTGAACCGCGCTCCTGTTGCAAAGGCGGCCGTTGCGCTACTCGCGCCATCTCGCTGGTAATGTAGAAACGCTTACAAGCGCCTGCAGTCTCTGAGTCCTGCCAGCGGTAAAGGGTGTGTATATAAGGCTCGTCGTTAGCTCCCTAAAGCATCTGCTCTTTGCGGCGTAGTGGTTCCCAGTCACAAATTCCGACAGGGTGTCGAGTTGTAAGCCTGTAAGCTATATGTTATTTTGGCCTATCGGGCCTGTCGGTCCTATTTGCATATCGGCGGCTGTTTGCAGCCGGTCGGTCCTATTTGCATATCGGCGGCTGTTTGCGGCCTGTCGGTCCTATTTGCTTATCGGCGGCTGTTTGCAGGCCGGAATCTGTAAGCCTATGGGCAGCCTGTCGGTGGCTGTAAGAGGGGGAGGGGAAGCAGGAATGCCTGACCCTCACCCTCCGCTGGCCGGAAATGTTTCCTATAGGCGCGAGTTTTGAACGCCTGTTTAGAGGCATCAATTTCACGCAGTTATGCCAAGGGGCACAATACTGCATGGGGAGGAAGGCAGTCGCCCACTTATTTACATATTTTGTAATGAATCAGCACAATTAAACATTGCTTAATTTTTGATTATGGTCATGTTTTACTTTTGTGCACAAAAAAGGCTAAGCCTTGCACTCAAACCAGATATATGCACAACTAGATTTTCATTGCACCTACTTCTAGGAAATGAAAACGCACATAGTTGCGATAGCATGGCATGTCAAAGAATCCCTTGAACACAGTGGCAGTGCCTTGAGCACACTAGCCGTCGGCAGTAATATGCACGCACCCACTGTATTTAAATGGAAGACACACTGCAGGAGGTTCAATACATCTAAATTTTAGAGTTCCTTGCTTTTTGTTGGCTGAATCGACAGATCTGGCAATGACAACTTTTGTCCACAAATGTAGACACCGTACCTAAAGCCCCAACCTAATGGCTGCATATTGTCCTGGACATGTACTTTTGTAATGAAACATGCAGAACCATCCCAAGATTGATCACAATTGACTGACTGACTGTGCAACTCCAACAAACCAAAGTCACTATGGCGTGTACCCCTGAAATACAGGAAAAATAAGAAACCTATCTGCTTTTGTCTCAATGCCTTAGTCTAAAGGGAACCTGCTAGTGATAACGGCTAGTGGCCTGTTAAATTGTTAATTCTATTAGAAAGAGAGGCTAATAGGGGCCTTTAATATCAAGATCAAGGGAATGCATTGGCCACTCATTAATTAATCTAAGTATGGGCATTTACACTCGTAGTGAATGAGTTTACATTAGCATAGTCCACCAATGCAATGAGGAAAAAATGGAGAGTAGTGTCATGGGTGGTGCAAATTGCAGTTAAAGTGACACCATGACATGAAGCTGGTGAAGCAGCATACAGAAGACACATTCACACATAGATAAAAGGGAACACACACAGACATGCTCGAACATGTGTATGTGTTCCCTTTTATCTGTGCATGAACGTCTTCTGTGTGCTCCTTCATCAGTTTCATGGCTCACCAGGTAGCCCGTCAGCGTAGTATATAAGGAAAAACACAATTAGAGTAGCCTTGCATAACCGGTTCGTGTACCTGACAAGGAATGACAACTTGGATGAACGGACAAGAGAGATAAGGGAGACAACGACTGACAACATGGCATAGAATGCGGAGAAAAACAATCGCTCGAGAGCAATGAGCGAAAATTGCTGTTATTTATTATTGTGAAGAACACAGAGCAGCACCGACCAAAGTAAAAATAAATAAATATATTCTTAAAAGACGTTTCGGCACCCACACGGGAGCCTTGTTCACAATCTAGAATTCTTGATATAGGTCTCAGTCCGTCCGACAAGTGGGGAAAGGATTTTGTATAAATAGCCGGACAGCTTGTACAGCGGCGAGCGGGTGAAATCAACAATCGGACGCAAGGGCACATCAGGTTTATGTATCTTCGGTAGACCACATATAGCGGGAGCGGAGCCATTAGTGCATAAAAGCGAATAATACAAGTGTTTTTGCTGGGGTGGTACCATGCGGAATACGTCTGTGAGCAGTTTCTGCAGATCCCTTCGAAGCTTCGCAGTCGGGTCTTTGTTCAGGGGAGTGTAGGTACTTGGGTCGTCCAACAGTGAAAACATTTTCCTCATGTAGCCTTCCTTGTCGAGCAGAACAGTGGCATTTCCTTTGTCAGCGGCAAGAATAACGATGTTCTCGTTATTTCTTAGAGACCTGAGGGCTTCAAGCTCTTTTGGGGACAAAGAAGAGGGCTGTTTCCGGAGACATGAAGAGAGCAGGCCCACTGCCCGTGTGCGGGCTTCGTCTCTTCGTGAAGCTTCTACGAGGCTGACAGCATTTTCTACTGCACATATAAGCTTCCTGTGGTCAGTTGCTGCACTTGTGTTGAAGTTTAGACCAAGGTTCAGGACAGTGGACTCAGTTTCACTTGGTCTATAAGATTAAAGGTTAGCCACAGTCGTCATAGCCGAGGTACCGGATCTGCTAGCAGTTCGCGGCATCGACCTTTCTGATTACTTCTCGTGAACTTCTTCGCAACGGCGACATTGAAGCTTCGCATTAAAATTCACGTGCAACTGTGTACGCGCAAATTCTTCAGGGCGATCGAATTCAACACGGCGTCTCGCGAAGAATGCTTCATTTTCCAAGTACCTCATTCTGTCTTTGCATTCCGAAATTCTTGGCTGTAATAGCTGGCGCTCTGCTTTTGTGACAACGCTGGTTCCAAACCTTCTAGGCACAAGTCTCTGCAGGCGAAGAGAGCGTGGTATCAACCCACGAGCTTTGCAAGCCATGTTGAAGTTCAGGTGACACTTGAATGACGACATTTTTAAGAATATATTTATTTATTTTTACTTTCGTTGGTGCTGCTCTGTGTCCTTCATGTTATTCCCCGACCAGACGGGATTCCGTCCAACTCTATACTTCATTTATTATTGTGTTGTGACGCGCCAGATTCGAACATGAGGATCTTGACAATGCCAGGAAGACTTTAGACGTTCCTGGGCCAATACTGATGGTAAACTCTGCCCTTCACGGAGCAATTCAGAAACAGTACTAGTGGCCATAACAGAAAGAACAACTGGAATTCTCATACATCGCCATATTCTAAGAACACCCAGGCCTTTCCTGGCCCTGTGAGGGTCCCCCACATCTGAGTGCATAATCAGATAACATGTTCCACAACACTAACATCTGTTCCTCGTTTTCAAGCGAGTGTCCCCTGCAGTACAGCCAATTCCCTTTCTCCATGTCAACTCCTCACTGGTCGTCCCTCTTTCCTCCTTCCTCCATTCACTCATTCCACCACCCAGCAACGTCTTCTTCCATTCAACAAAAAAGTCTGTTGTGCAGTGCCACTATGTCTGTTTCAATATGCTTACATGCCACACTGCCACACTGCAACACTGAACTTTCCATTACCAAGTTGTCACACCCCACTTTGGTACATTCACTACAGTGTCTCACATGCTATGCACAGCATTTATCTTTTTCCCTTCCTCAATTATAGGGATCATGAAATGTTTTCTAAGAATTATTATGAATACTTTAACTGGAATTCTGTCCCTATCAACTATAATATAGATTATTTCATTGCACTATCTGCATTGACTTACAGCGATAAAAACACGGTTTCGATTTCGCCAGCCTGCGTTCCCCTCAACTCTGCAGCTGACACCACATTAGTCACTACCACGGCCTCCGAGATTTCAGCTCTTTTGCGGGCCATGGAAACAAATTGTGGTCCAGCCTTGCTGCTGTATAGTAGCACCATTCGGGATCCAACTATTTCCTTCATTTCCAAGTTTCATATAAGTCTTACCTTTGAGCAAACAAAAGTTAGCAATATGTTAGCATTTTTAAGCATCTTAAAGTAATGCCATTGAATAACACCTACGCTGGCCTCTGGTGTCACATGGTAATATCAGGAGCTAAAGAAAGTTAAAATTCAAACGAGCGTTATTGAATGTGGACTGACTATTGCGCAGAAAATTTTCAGAAACAGCGTGTCGAAGCCTATGAAGCAGTGAAAATAACAACGAAGTACGACATTCTCTTCACGGCCTCTTTAAAGAAGTTTTTTTTTTTTCAGTAAAAACAGTCAGAAGTCTACACTCAGTGGTCTCTTTTCCTTGGGTCCAGTCCTGCCATGCAGTATGACAAAAATGGGCCTCCTTGGATTGACGGAAAGATGCGCTAGCTGGCTGGGATTCATAATCAATGACGATGAGGCAAGCAGATACAGACAGAGGAAAACAGGACGATACAACGGGAATGCTGGCTATCATGCGAAAGGGTGCATTGTGAAGGCAAAGAAAGCCGCAGAGCACACATAGGAGTAAGACAACCAAATGTCGTTCCAGCACCGAGGCCCGAACCTCAACTAGCTCTTCATTTCGTCGTTCCTCACGCCAGCCTAGCTCCCAGCCCCACATGAGGCCTTGCTTGACCTCTTTTCTAGGGCAATCATGACAATGTCACTGCCTGTGTAGTGGAAGGTACGAGTTTTCCCTCACTACTGATTGCAAAGACAGCAATGTTTACCAAATGTCATAATCATGTAGAAAATCCTACAGTGGACAGACAGGAAGATGTAAAAGCATAAGCCTCAGAGAACATGAATGTTCATTGTGTGATAAAGAGCTGTTTTCCTTTGTCTCCCATTGCCAGGAACGTGGCTGCATACCCTGCTTTGTGACAATCATCCTTTTAACAACAAACAAGAAATAGCAAGAGAAGTTCTCGAGGCCTTCAACATTTGAAGGAAAGGTGACAAGTGTGTCAGTCTCCCATCACTATAACTTAGTGACACAGGATTGTTGTGTTTAACACCTGTTAGATGGGATAACAGAGTCTGCATGTATTACCTACGCCAGCTATTTTGGCGACATTCGGCACCACCTAATACACATTCATGGTTTCCTAATAAAAATTTAGTTGCGAGTCAGCCTGTCCTACATACTTCTTCCTTCGTCTTCCTGCGTGTGCCTCACCAACCAATCATGGGGTCATTTGACGTAAACTGACATCACGTGGTATTGCCTCCATCAAAATGCAGCTGCCGTACAAGGGACTGGCTCCTGCAACCTTTAGATCAGTAGCTGCGGCCAGAGCCACAGACCACCGAGGCTGGACTACATGCAAAATTTATATGGACATTCTCCAGTGTGGTGGCATCACCATCAAGCAGGCATCAATGTGTGGGTCTACCTGAGACACGACTGTTCAGGCATTTAATTTCTTCATTATGTAGGATGATCACTACCACTTAATGTCCCAAGTGTCGGCCATTGACTTCATTCATTTGTTCTTGCACCTGTACAACACTGCAAAATAATCAAATATGGCATGACTTCACAATCCAACAGTGCAGCATAAGATTAGATGGCAGTCATTCGGTTAACAACCTTTTATGCTCCATTACCCTCCGATTACCCCAACGACCTGTTTGCCTTACACAGAAGTGGCCACACCCGAAAGTTATACACCACACAAGCACGACAGTCTGTAAACATGCTGGTACGAAGCAATGTCTGTCCACCTTTGTCTTTCACCTACGCATTTTTTATCCACACGGGTTAGCACATAACCTTAGAAAGCCTATAAGGAAGTCAAATTTGCAATGGCTCCAAGGTTGTCCAATTCTTAAGTGTCTGTCTTATGTTCGGCGATAGATCGACGGAGAAGAAGCGGCGACGGCGGCCTAGAACATGGCTTTTCCGTAGAAACATCGTATTCACTCAGTACGCAGTAAACGCAGCGGCTTTGTTCCCACGACCAAGCGGTCAGCAATTGCTGTGGCGTACTAGCTGCACAGTAGAGGGGGACAGCGGATGACAGGTCCTTCACTGCGGCATTGTAGAGTATCTTCGGAGGAAACGGGGCATCCAAGAAAGGAACAAAAGCGGGAGTCGCTAGCAAGAACAGCGGGGTCTCCCTGTCAAAGTAATCCTTTGACCTTTCGGCGCGGTCGACTTGTCGCCAAGGGTCACCCGTTCGGGGGAGATGACCACTCCATTGAAATGCACGGAAGTGCCTTTGTTGAGCAAAGACCTGTCAGGCAGTCCTGTTGAAGCGGCTGCTTGGATGCATGCCGCCGGGTAATAGACTGGCAATTTGGGCCCACTGCAGAGTTCTCCTAACTCATTGCGGGATAATAGCCGACGCTATCTTTCGGAGAAGCTCGGTGCGGCAAGCGGGTCGAAGTGTGGGAACGCGAAGGCGTAACCATTGGGCATCATGGAGAGGTTGAACACAACGTGTTATTGGTG